>CAJPEX010000251.1:0-99475 GCA_905338405.1 Notodromas monacha
CGCAAATTGCTCGTAAATCCGATCCTCATTCCCGCCAGCCGCATTCATAAACCTTTCTTGTCTCACATACCTATACAGTATGTGTTTATGTGCAGAGAAGACATGTGGGTCAATTGTTGATTGCAACGCGTAAATTTACCCTAATTGTTACAAAGGGCATTGAAATACGGTACAGTAAATCTGAAGATAAATCAACTGTATAAATAGAGGTCTTGTAGTTTCAATTTACGCTGCTGCAGAAGTTTCATGCTTGGATGATTGGCGGAAGAATTAGTTTCCGATAATCGCAAAATCATAACCGGTTTTGTCAGTATAAGCGAGCTTTTTCACATTTTTACGAATAACTGGAAGAGCAATTTATTCAGCAGATGCCTCCGGATTATGAACTTTTACGATTTTTATTTTAATCTATTACGAGGGATTAATTTCTTCAGAAATGCTCATCGTTTGGCCGGGAAAACTGGATATCGAAGGACGAATAACGAATGGATCGAGGAAAGGAAGTCGGTAAACAATGAATTACAGTTGAACAATTGGGCCAGATGACCAGGGTTGATGGGGCAGCCAAACGACGTCCTGATTCTTGCGACCCCCGCGGGTTTTTCATTGCCCTATAGACCGGTGGGGATTCCCAAAGGGGGATTTACCCCGGGCCCAATCGAGTCCCACAATATCATGGCGCCAAATCCTGGTCAAATTAACGCCGCCATTACGTCCAATACTGGGGATCAAAGAGGATCTATTGCTTCCAACTGCCATAGCCGAAAGGGCTCTGCCAAAAGTCCTTATTTTTCGGAAATGCAGCCATTTCTTCTCCCACAGATGGCTTTTCTTTTTAAATTTGTCTTGTATTTTTGCGGAAATGCAGTTTGAAACGCGCAATTTTTTTAATAAATGAAAAATATGCCATTTCTTCTCCCGCAGATGACTGTTCTTTTTAAAATTGTCTTGTTTTTTTGCGAAAATGTAGTTCGAAACGCGCAATTTTTTTTAATGAATGAAAAATACCGTGAAGAAAAATGAATGCAAAAATCACTCAATACCCCAATGTAGAAAAAAAGATCAGGAAAACGGACGCAAGAAAAGGAAATACAACAACACCGAGCGGAAACAAATTTTGTATAATTATAACCCTACACCGAAAATTACGTACCGTATTATTTCANATCTAGTTATAAATCTAGGCAGAAAAGTGAATCACAAAAAGGTTCACTTGTGCCCAGCACCTCATCACCTTCTCAAATTGAGCCATTGCCGCCTTATCTCATCATCCTCAACTATTGCCTCATTCTGTTTCCACAGACAGAAAAAAAAAAGAAGGGAATCTATTTCCCCACATCCATTCCCTTCCCAATAATAAAATAGGATTTTCCTACGAACACCTCGTCTTTTTTTATTATGTTATAATTTAAATACACCTTTATCCCTGTCAAAATAAGTTTAGAGAAAGCCGAGGTAACAACAACAAACACGGCAGTCTACGACGATGATTCCTGCACCGCCATACCTCCATTCACGACACACAAAAAATCATGGACCATTTTCCCCCGGCAGTAATTCTAAAATCCCGCATTTCCTTCCGAAAAAAAAGACATCCGACTGTTGGGGAAAAAAAGTGAGAATGAGAGAAATAGTCGTATAAGGCAAATAAATAAGCATGAACTAAATTGGTGGTGATAAAATGCGGTGCCGGTGCAATCGGACGGCTGAGGGAAATAGGTTTATGGATGCTTAGTGATCCCAGGGAGGCTGATAAACAGCCATCATGCTAGTTGATCTGTGCTTTATGGTCAGTGGATTGTTCTTGAGGCAAGAAGAAGCTTTGCAGTGATCTAGAATTTCTTTTTCTTTCTTTTTTTCTGACGTGTCTACCATGTCCCGGATATACAGCGGGTATATAGAAGATGGAGAAGAAAACGCGTGAACAATAAAATGATAACAAAATAAGAAGAGTACTTATCAGCAACCTAATGAAGTTTGAAAGACTGCAATTGGGTTCTAATGACGGGATATTTTTGTTTTCTTGATTAAAGGTGTGTAGGAAAAAAACCAGCATCACCCTGACAATAGAATAGTTTCGCGCTGCCAAATAAGCGGCGCATTAAAAAAAAAGAGCGGAGCTTAAAAATTGTTTGTGAAGATAATTTTGTGGAAATGCAATTAACACTCTGAGGAACAATATAACAGCACTGGTGGTTAAACAGTGTTGAAAGTTGTCATTCACTTTTGTTAATTTCATTCATGTAGAAATTTTGTGAATACATCCGTCAATTTGACAAAATTAATCATACTAGCTCGATTCTTTGTCTTATGCTAAAAAAAAGTGATGCCCCCAAGTTAGACGTTGTATTTGCGCTGTTTTCTGGCAAGGGCCATTTTTATTCGGGCTCAACTGTCAAGTCAGAAGATGAAATTTTCAACTCTCCAGTCAAATAAAGATGCAATTCTATTTCATCTTCTTCATAAAGTTTTTTTATTTTTCGTTTGAAAAGATTTCATAGCAAGCAAAAATGATTCTCATAACCCCTTATTATTGCCTTATTCCCTTTTACATCCCTTGCAAAGTATTTCTATAGGGAAAATAAAAAGTGTCGTCCTCTAAATGGGATTTCAAGTCTACATTTTGTCTGAATAAAATTTATGTCACGCAAAAAAGTTCAACAAATGTTTCCAGAAGATTTCTCGTCTTTTTGCCAGATTTTTTCCCAACTTTTCATTTCAAGAATTGTGAAAATTTGGGACTTTTCGAGACTTCTGTACATAACAAAATATTAAATTTCTGCGTATTAATGGAGCAATTCGAACTTCTTTTTTTATCTGTGCTTGGGTCTGTCCTGAAAAGAAAACATTCTTTTTCTCTCTGCAAACTCCTGCTGGATTGCTAGAAGTTCATATAATTCTTTAAAAATTTATGAAGTGTCTCTTGTTTAGTATAATCGCGTCTGAATTTTTTTTTTTTCAAGAGAAGGATGAAAGTGATACATTTCTTGGTTTGTAAAGTTTTTTGAAGATCGGGTTTTGGTGTAGAAAAAAGACATCTTCACAGATGAAGTGAGACATGATTCCACATTTTTGTGGGTGACAAATACTGAGCCAGAGGAAGATGTTTGGGGAACCCGAAATGGAAATGCAGTGAGGGTTTCAACTAAAGGAGGGGGGGGGGGAGTAGAGCATCAGGAAAACGATGCCTCGATCTTATTTTCAGATTTTAGTACATTGACCGCACCATACACTAGAATACTAGATGACTAGACCCTGTTATTCAAGACATTTCAAATTTCGGCTTGTCTGTATTTTTGAATGCGTAGTTCGAAATTAAATTGGTTAGTGAATGAAAACTCCAAGGCAAAGTGAACAAAAAAAACAAACAAGGGCAATCAGACTTTACAACGTGCGCAAGATTTATCCTCCTTCTAAGGAAATTTTCCACACAAAAACATAAAGGGAGAGAGATTCCATCAACGGCGTTTAATGGCACCTAATTGAATGGCTCTCTTTTTCGGGGGAAGGGCAATGATGGACACCACCAAACTACAGGATCACCTTTTTCCTCCTGGGATTTTTTTCGAAGTCCCTGGGGATGTTTTTATTTTGTACAGTAGACAACCTACGCAATCTCTGAAAAGTGATGGTTAAACAGTTGTTGGTGAGAAGGACAAGGGATGCTCGAAAAATCGTACTTTTAGTTCCTCTCTTGTCAACCGACCAGCTCTTATAATAACACTTTTGACAAGTTTTTAAGAGATGAATTAGCTTTGTTGAAATAAATTTTTTTCATTTTTGGCTAAAAAATTTGATGGTGCAGCAATATATTTTGGTAGGAATTTGTACATATTTTGGATCACAGGCTTATTGCATTAGCCTATTGCAAGAAAATTGCTGGCACAAATCATGGTCTTTTATAAAAAAAATGTATATATATACAGTGAGACCCCCACATGCGGACACCTCAACATGGTGACAATTGGACATAGGGACATGTATTTTTCAAGTAAAAAATCATAAAAAAGGCCTGACATAGGGACACTGACTTTACATGAGGAGCTTGCATGATAAAATTGTTAATAAATTTTAGGAAAATTGACTTTTATTAGGCTTAATTGCAAGAAACAGATATTTCCAACCTTGAGATCTATGTAAGAAAAATTCTTCCCTACTTTTTCCATCACTTTCCCATCCATTCGGCTAATTTAAAAAATTACCTGTGGCACAGAGGGACTTCCTTCTCTTTTTGTGACGGATGTTATTTTTACAGACGCCAACATTCAAATAAAATGTACAGTGGTATACTATTCAATGCTCCAAATGTTCTTATTGGGTTGAAAATATATTCACTGAATCAAATTCAAGTGGCAAACATTTTTTTTTATGGAATACCAAAGAATATTTCTTCCATGAAACACCAATTGAAAATTAAATAATGTAAGTCTATGGGAAAACAAGACTCAACTTAGAGACAGTTCAACTTAGGGACACTCTTGATGCACCAATTATGTCCACATCTAGGGGGTCTCACTGCATATATATACAGAATTCGTGCAGTTTACAAAAAAACTTGGAAAATCGAACAGCAGAATTATCTCTCGGGACTGTTGAGCGAATATGCACGCAATAAATGTCGTCTTGTACAACGGTATGTTTATGTCAACCTCATGACTATTCAGGGCTTGGAAATTCAGAGTTTTGGATTTTCAGAGTTTTCTTCCACTACAGTTTTCTCCCAAATGGAAAGCTCACCAGGTTGTCAGGCATTCTCCAAGTCAGAGTCTCTCACTGTTGAACCAGGTTTTATGGCAGTGCCCCCATGATAACAGCTGTGTTACGGCGGATTGCAATATTGGAGGGCTGTTAAGCGAGAAGGGGGCGATGTGTGGGTTCACACTCTTGCTCGCGGGGTCCCCGATACAAGCCAGTAACGAACCCTGTTGATCCCCAGTTTCAGTGTCCCACGGAGATCATGGGCAATTCCCTACCGCCTGCCAAAAAGAAACCCTATATTATTCGTCTTCATTTCCTAAACCTCGAGAATTTTAAATGAACTGAGAGAACTGATGATCATTTCAGCAGTCTCGACGAAATTAACTGTGCACGGCATTTTAGTTAATTATAGAATACCAAGCTAAACAACTGCCGAATAGTAAGTTTCTTGCCCATTGTGCATCTCTGCGGATTCCACAAGATTCAATTTATTTTTCAATGCAGTGAAATTGCTCATAAATTTCGAAAAAGAACCATTTGGTGTCTTTATGAAATCTGCATCAAGCATGGTATATTGTGAAAGAGGTAACTCAATATGGGTACTGTATTTGCGTTATTTACTCAAGTACTGTATTACGCACCCTGAAATTACGCAAAAACCTTAAATTCAAGCCTAAAAATTTGGAGAAAAATTCATCCCAAAATTAGATGTTCATTCCACTTTCAAGCCTCTGAAAAATGATTATGTGTACTGTATTGAAAGAAAATTGATTTTATTCCTGATTCCTGAATTGAATCTGAATGCAGTTGATCATTAATGTGTCTTGTTCTAAATAATTATCTGTCATATTTTTAGCTAATGAGTTTGCAAATAATCTGCTTTCAAATTTTCTGGCTTTTGTTGCCCAGAATGAAATCATGAAATTTATTTGAAATCTTGTATCCTTGATCACCATGAGATTTTTGTCGAAAAGGTTCTTCCCCTTGCAAAAAAAAGCAAATTGGCAGTAAATTTGTCGGAAGTCAACTTATTTATTGCATGGCGGTGTGGTTTAAGAAGCTTTTCGAAGGAAAACGAGAATTTTGTCTTGAAGGAAACCCCTGAAACCCAGCTCTTTTCCACAAAAGCAAAGGGGTTCTCTTTTATTTATCCGTCTCCGCATTTTTTCTTCATGCAAAAACCTTGAGCTTCTGTTGGGTTTTCATTGTCACAAAGTCCCATCTGTTAGTAGGCAATTGGCGCAGCATCAAGGTTAACCCTGCCATAGAAGGATGAAAAGAAAATGCCGAAGAAACCCCCGGGGGGACTAATAAAATTCGCATTTGGACCCCAGCCTCAAAGTCCCGATTAAATTATCCGTTTGATAAAAACGTGGGCCGCCCCATGAAGAAGACTCCAGAAAAACACCATTTCAACACATTCCTTTGTCATGTGCCATCTTGACAATTTCGGTGGCTTTCGATGACTTACAAAACTGGAAATAAGGGTGTCCAAAAGTTCATAATTGGATACCGGCCTGACGATGACAAGAGCTCGACAATCTACTTTGTGCTGAGCGTTAAAAAATTCGAACAATATTATGTGCGTTGATTTTTTTTTAGACGTCGTTTATTACGCAAACAATTAACTTGAATTGAAGTGAAACAATGGGATACAGCCAGTTTTCGAAAGATAAATCTGTACATATTTGGTGACCTTCTTTCCTGCTATTTTGAAAGAAGTCGGATTTACGTTCCAATAAGACAGCCAGCGGTCGTTTCTTGGAAGTCGTTTTCTCGCCAAATTTTCCTCTTCTTCGCCGTCCGGCCCTTTGAAGATTTTTTTTGCCGGCCAAACCAGGAAACAAGTCAGGATAGACACAAAGGCAAGCCGAACAAGTGATCGTCTCCAGATGCGCGGCATATAATAATAAAAAATCCGGGGAGTGTTCCTTGTCCTCCGATTTCTTCCGTTTTTTGCCCACTTTATTTCGGCACGCCAATTTTCCTTTGGCAGGTCGGCATGAAGAAGGAGATGACCGGCAGTGAACGTGGGGTTCGCAAGAGAGAAAAGGATTGTATTCCTTGTTGCTGTGGAGTCCATGACTTTTGGGATTATTGGCGCTGTAAAATAAAAATAAAAAACTTGGGGCCGAATCGAAAGAAACAAAATTTTGCTGTTTTCCAATCATTCCACTCCTCTTTCCCTTTCCTTTTTTGCCTGCAATAAACCCATTGAAATTTGGGGAAATAACATTTGACGCATAATATTTTTATCCCCATTTCATAAATGCCTCGTGATTCTTTTGTCACATGCCTATTAAGGAATAAAATTACATACTGTATAAGCATCATGCTTTTTAAGGATTTCCTTTCATTTCATCTGGATGGTTTTACACGATTTTTTGAACCTAATTTTTCTTGACTTCCTCATAAACCAGTCTTATTCAGTCGTTTTGTGAAATTTCAATGCATATTTTTTTATATACGTTAATATATACAGTGTTTCCATGAAAAATAATCTTGGTTAGTTCCTTTCTTTTATTCTGTACCTCAAAAATGTCACCCAACTGGGCGTTGAAATAATGAAGTGATCTGGAACAAATTAAGAAGCAGTTGATACATCATTATTTTGGAAAATTAAATGCACATCTCTCATCATTTGTCAGGAAAATGCACAGCGTGTAGTTTAAATGTTCATTTAATGACAATAGGTCTCAAGAAAGGAATACAGTAAAAAAAAACAGAAATGCAAGCGAAATTCCAGCAAGGTCAACTTTGAGTGTGATTTGTGGGAAAGAGAAGATAGGAGTAAGCGTTTTGAGGAAAATTAGCCACGCAAACGGCGTGCCATTTTTTTCCGCTTGCTGCCCATTCTTGATTCCCCGTTATTTTTTGTTTGCATCGCCGAAAATCAACCTTGAAATTTTGTGGGTCCAGGCGTTTTTTTTTTTAGATTATCTGAAACCTGCTACCCCAGTAGTTAGTCCGCTTTAAAAGGTACTAAAAGACTTCGTGGTGGCTTATTTTTTCATCTATTACAAGAAAAGGCAGGCTGTGGCCGGGAAGAAAGTACGATTAAAACCGTTAAACCCACACTTGAGGTAGATAACCGGATGTTCACGTGCTGCATCGAAGGCAGAAGATGAGATTGCTTTTGTGCTTCACCTTTTGGTTTATTGGTCAGTAAAAATAATCAGGTAGCTAATGAAGAAGCTTACCATTATTTTATTCTTTTTTATTGATCTGTCTTTATTTTTTTCTATGGCTATTAGTGGATTTTTGAGTTACAGATTTATGATTTGGATGTACTGTACGAGCAGTCCTTTTTCCAAATATAAAAAAATTGTGTAACCAGTTTTTGGAGGTTGACTGATTTTCCCATCATTTATATTCAAATTTCAGTCTCATTGAAATTTTGTCAACTGGACTTGAAGCAGTATTTCAGTATTCAGCTCCACTCATGTGGCCAGAATTTGATCAATTTCTCACATGGGCTTATTTAGGAGTTTCAATTTGTCACGGAGACCAAAGATTCAGTTATAATTAATTTTCAGATGTGTCCAAATGTCAGAATATTTGCATGTTTGATCAATTTTTGCCATAGACTTTTATGAACGCATTTTTAATGTTTGCTTGTTTGAAAAAAATTGGAAAAGTCTTAGAATGTGTGAAAAAGTACGGGAAGTATCTGTATAAAAAAACAATAATCAGCCTGTAATAAAAAATAATTATACATTTAAAATTAACCTTTAATTGACGTTTTGAGCATGGAAAAATCTCAGTGCAGTATATTTGAAAGATGACAGATTTTTAAAAATTGACATTTATTGCATTTTCTGGCCATTTTTGAGAATTTTCCATATGTCTTGAGTTGTTTTGACGCTGTTGGGTTGATTTTTTAAAATTCAAAATGGATCAATTCAATTTTTCCTTGAGTTGGGGCATCCATATGTTGGGATTCCTCATGTTTATAGGAATAATTTTCAAATTCAAAGAATAATTTTCAAATTAACATTTTTTCTCCATTTCCAAATGAAACTCTGTTTTGGGTGATGATCAAAGTCAATAAATGATTCTGATGGGATTACTTTCTCTGCATTTTCCCCCACAGCATATTCTAACCCATTTTCGACGTTTTCTCATCCGCGGAGTATTTTTCCGGATGCCATTCGACCGATTACGGATATACAGTACTGAATAAAATGCGAAGAGATTATTAGAAACCGAAGACATCAAAACGATTTCCAAGTCTGCCAGATAATGACATCGATAATCGCATATATACTCTATGATTATGAGGGAAGAAACTCGTAAGAGTCACCGTTTTCTGTTTGAAGGCGGAGCCCGCTTTTCATCTTCGATGACAGGACAACTGTGCCCACAAAGCTACGGGTTCCAATTCTGGGTCCCGGATGCCGCTGTTTTCCTCACCCCTGTGTCAAAACTCAAAACTCCTGTTTGCGTCAGATACTCACTTTTGACGCATGAAAGCCGCCTTTTTTTTTCGAGTCCTGAGGAACTAAGTTGTGTTATTTGGGCATCAGTGTCTCAACGATGCTTTTTTGCGGTAACAGTTTATTAACCGCTATGTTTCATTTTTTTTGGTTGTTGAATGAACTGCTATTTTCCGTTTTCAATGTCCGCCTGGGGTATTCAGGTACACTAGGAAATTCGAATTTCATGTGCCGTGGAAGCTCTATAGAAATCCGAAGTACTACACTATTGTAAATTACTCATTGTGAGAGTTACTTCAATTCCGTATGCATTCGGAGAATCAGGATGGTCCGGAACGTCAGGAAATCAGCGATACGATTACGAATTTTCTATAAATACTTTGCACTTTTGAAACAAAAATTCAAGATAAAACTTGTAATCGTGAATAATAAAATTTGTCCAGTAAACCCACGCTTTTACAGCTTGATCAATAAGCAATAAAAGCACACTTAAAATGGTCAATCTTTGGTTGATCAAATGACGTAGATTTTAAATTCAGCTTTTTCTCGAAAAATTAGGTAATCTAAACTGATTTCTCACTTAAAAAAAAAAGAAAAAAATTGTGATTGAACATCTAAGGCAGAACCTCTTCCGCGGATTTAGTTGACATTTTTGAAAATTCCAAGTTTGTGCGGCAAATCTTAATCGTGCACCAATTCATCAATTTGTAAACAAAACAAAAAAGGTAGGGACGAAGTTTTGCTATTTGTGTCGGTCCTTTCTTGAGTGGCTCATTTCCCCAGAAAATCTAAATCTGTGAAGTGAAAAGACCTGATTTCTGGGTGCGAGACGTTATCAGTGTTGGCCGGGGAATGAAATCGAATAACATTGTTTGAACTTCGTCGGCTCTTTTGGCGGTTTATTTGAGTGACTAACTGTTGCTTTCGGCTCGCTTTGAGGCATGATTGAGGCCGTGTTCTTGAACTTGTGTTGTAAGCATTGTAAAACATCTGTTTCAGGAATTTAAAAAGAGGGAACAGTTTGAATAACGCTTCAAAGCCCCGAAACATTTTTCCATCTTATAGCTTCTTTCGGAGAAATTTTCTGAGACATGCTACGCGTGTTCCCTGGTCATACAGTCTTACTTAACTTTGTTTCTCGCGAATTGAGCAATTGAATGATAGCGGTGGTTCTCAAAAGAACAGAAGAAGAAACCCATAAAGTATTCCAGGACCTCACACATATGGGCTTGGAGGTAATTCTGGTGCTAGTACACGGAATTCATGCCGATTTGGGGCATGATTGAGTCACTCAATGAAAAAACGCAGCCCTTCGTGAAAAAACAACAGCCCGCGGGGGTTGATGGCGTCGCCAACTCTACCGTCGGCTGGTGGGAAGGGGAGAATATTGGAACGCCACGCCCTTTGTTCGCCCAATCCCGTTGCAGGACTGAGCAGCCCTCATCCAGCCCACTGACGCGCAGCACATAGACATTGTACTTGCGGTGACATGAGTCAGGCCCCGCCTCCCCGCCCACGCACATCAGCATACTTGAGCGGGACTGCCGGCCGAGGTCGAGTATCAGTGCACAGCCAAGCGTGAGCGAAACCGGACGGCAAATCTTGTTCCCTGATTTCGCAGTCACTTAGTGAGTGTTGGAAGGAAATAAAAAAAAGTGTGAATATACAAAAGTTTCGGAAGAGGAAGGAATATTGTGCTGAAAAATGCATGCGTATTCGTTGCTGCAAGCGCATCCGGGGAATGGCGCGCAGTCTCCGTTCGCTGCTGTGTTCGAGGCCAATAAGCGAGCCAAACTCGCTGAGGATCTGAGTTACGACCGGATGGCCCCGACCAGTAAATCCGACCGCGAAGGATCCGGATCTCCTGATTTTTATTCCGCCAGCATCAAAGTCCCTGAAAACGGTTAGTTGGTTGCTTATTCGTCTACTCAGCTATCCCTCGAATATAACCCGAGAAACATGAGGGTTCTTCAATTTTTCATAAAAAATTATTTTTCCGTTGGGAATATTTCCACGCTGTAATTATACCATACCTTAATCACTCGAACTAATATACGGGCATGCTCGTTTAGTTGAAAATATATTTGAATTGTAGATCTTCCGCTGTTTGGGTTGCTGATTATTGTGAGAGATTAAACGCACGACCCTTACATAATTTCGCATCGATTTTTTGCAGTGATCATTCCACCTATTGTTAAATTCGCTGAAAATAATAATCCATTGGATATCCTTTTAAGAAAATGTCGTTTTTCACGAATAATGTGATGATTCTGTGAATGATTCAAACCGGGCCATGCACTCTTTTATGCTGTTCAGTCGTTGTGGTCCGTTTTTTTCTGTAATTGATTTAATCATGATAATTTACTTCAATTTATGCATATATTGAATGAAATATATCATAATCGATGAATGTATCCCCTTCGGCTGGCTGAGCCTGTAAGATTCAAAGCATTTCATGAAAGCAATTTCATCGTACGTTATTTGCTGTGCAGAATACTGAAGGGTTGTATATATGTATTGATCTGAATGAATTTCCGAGTAACGTCCGCAAGACGGGGTTATATACAATGCGATCCTTCACTTTCTGCTGATTCACGTTTATAAAGTGCAAAAATTCGGTTCGAAAAGAAACGTGATTGTTTCCGGAATACGTCTTTTTCCAGTTATTTTTCGGTCTAAAATGTTTCTTAATTTCATAATTTGTCGGATTATTTCCGGTTTGGTTGTGGCTCATCTAATAACAGGTTATAAGCTTTAAATAGCAGATTTTCGGTTCATTTATTCCGGATTACCTTTTGATACCGGGATCCCTAAAATCGCATTATGAACTCCAGCATTGCTTCTGCATTTTTGGATTGCTCTTTTTTTATGGATGCAAACTGTCCGAGTAAGAAATTCATTCTATATTTTATCGTTCAATATATTTCGAATACAGAATTGTCACCTGGTGGACGACATTCGCCGGGTTCGGACACGATGAATACAAACCCTCAAAATCAGGGAAATCCGAATGACCCGAACATCCGTCGATATCGAACAGCGTTCACTCGAGACCAGATCGGGCGATTGGAAAAGGAATTTGTCAAAGAAAACTACATCAGTCGACCACGGCGATGCGAATTGGCAAATGAACTCAATTTGCCCGAGTCTACTATCAAGGTGAGAATATTGAGATACAGTATATTTCTAGGATGTGTCATGTTCTCGACTGTCCATTTTCCGACGCGGAAAATTGAATCGAGACCCGGGGAAAAGAGATTTCCATGATCTGAATTTCAACGCATTTTCTTGTGAATATTTTTGCAAAATGTGGTCACGAATATTACTTAAATAAGGGGTGTCTTCAATACACCCTTTCTCCTGAAACACATGAACCCCTCGTAAGCCTTTACAACCCAGTTTTCCGAGTAAGAAATGAATTCTACAAACAACAAAGTCGTTAGTGTCAACAAGACAGCAAGTTCGAGGGGCGTAAGAAAAATCACCTTCGGCTTCGTGTCCGCGCAACTCGTTAAAGACAGTTCTTATCTTTTCAACCTCGCTGTTTCGCTTTGCACATGGAGGCGACAATAACGTTGTTGAACGCGCAAAAACGTATTTGCTCGAGTTTTTGCACACATATTTTTTTTCTTATTTGTTTCTGTTTGAAACTGCAAATACGAGTCTTTTTTCCCCTTCACTCGCGCGGCCGAGAGGTTGAGGAGCGAGAGCGATAAACCATATCTTTTACGAAAGATCGTTTGGTTGATGGAAGCTGTTTTTTTTTCGGTTCCTTTGAGCTTCTCGCCGCGAAGCAAATTAGCGGCTAATTAATTACAGGGCGGCGATGCATGAGTAATTGTCTTGGCCCGAAGATTCGATTGATTCCGAAGTTTGACAAGGCTGATGATTCTTGTCGGGTTGATTTTTCTTCGGGTTCACAGACATCGATGTCAACAGTCTCAACACGGGGTATCGAGTTCTGAGCACTTTCCGATTCGTAGTTGTATTCTCAGCGAGGGTTTTCTTTTTGCCTTCGGAAGGTTCAGGTAAATTTTCGGTTCTTGCATTTGCAGTAATTTTGGAAGTGTGATCCTGAGATATTTGTTGAGAGAAGGCTTGAACTGCGGAAACGAGGCGATCTTTGCATTTCATTTAGTTTCATGAGAAACGGAGTATTTTGTCCCGTGAATCTCATGCATGATTTCAAAAAAAAAAAGTGTTCCCACGTCTGCGATCCTTACTTTCATCGGCTGAATTCAGAATTATTGAATAATAACTTCGTCCGCCAAAAGCCTCGTTTGCTATTTTTATTTGCTTGAGAAGGGACATGTGCTTTTTTTTTTTTTTTGCATGAGGAAAATCGCGAGCTTCTGTTTCTCAACCATCAATGGTCCATTGCGTGAAGAAAGGAATCGCCCGGACTTTGTAGGATGTAAATGATGACCCCTGCAGAATCGGATGATTTGAGAGCCCTGTCTAGACGTAAAATGAGTTGAATCCCGACCCGCCCAGTCATTCTTCAGACCACAAAGGATGAAATCTTCTTTCGCGTTAGTTTTTCGTCGCGACAATAAAAGAGAATCCGGAAAAGTTAATCCCCCAGTTCTTTCTTCGCGAGCGAAGATGCGACCGTGACTGTCTGATTCCCACGCCGTTCTGTTGTGGGCGGATTTCTAACGTTTTTCTCCATGTTTTTTCTTTTCCCCTCCCGTTTTGTTCTTGCGGGCTATTCAATCGGCGCCGCCGTGATTCGTTTCGCGGGTTTGCGACAAATATGACGGCCCCTAATGGGCCGGCCCATCAATCATGCTACTCCATCAGTCAAATTTCAACACGGAATCCCCCCCTTGGCGTCGACATTTGGCGGTGAGCGAGACGAAGTTTGTTTCGCGGGGCTTCTGTTTGCAACGAACGGCATTTTTTCGAAATGAGGGGGTTTTATGGAACGCTTCTTTTTTTTTTTTTATCCAGCGTTTACTGGGTTGACCTTTCTTGATCTAGATAAGGTCAAGGGAAATTTCAGGTTGAGAAACGCTCTGTGACCCCGAATGAAAGATCTTGGGAATGCATGGCAGGAATAGGAGCTTGAAAATCTTTCCGTTTAATGTCGAAGAGACCCCTTTTCAAGTCTTTCAAATGCCCCAGAAGTGCGTGGTTGGTCCAGGAATTGCTTCAAGTCNACAAGACAACGTTAGAACTTGAATCTTCGTTCTCAATTTTCGGAGGATAGAAGATAATGGTGCCGAATTCATGTTGCCTCGATCTTTGTGTTTAATCGAGGTTCATTTGCTTTACTGTACAGGTTTTTAGTGATTATTTGAACGCATGTTGTTTTTTTTTTTTGTGTGCTTCTGGTTGGCAATTAAAGATGCCTTTTTCGCATTCAGACACGACAACCCATTTGTGCTTTCTTTTCTTCGAAATTCCAACGATTCTCACTTCCGGACTTCTCTGTTCTCATAGACTTGGGGTTTTTTACTGCAATTATTTCAAAATCATCCCACGTTAAGGTCTTCTTTTGGAACACACAATTTCAACGGAATATACTTCGCTGATCCTGTACGAGTACTGTATTGAATGTTGTAAGATACTCTACTGACCTTTGTATTCATAATATAGAGATCGAAATGTGGTGCACGCAGAATTATTTTGGCAGTGATCACATTCAACTCTTTTGCGCGTAGATTTTGAACCTCCACTCGCCGTATTTGGACATCTTTTCTTTGCATGAATTTTTGTTCAATGAAACATTCCGCTAAATTTGCAGGGTTTGTACACGTTCATGTTTCCCTTTTTTTTACTTCTTAGCAGTAGCTTTGCATCCAATTGATGTGAATTCACAATTTGTTTCCTCGAGTTAAACCGAGAGCAACAAATACAGTATCTCTGAGCTGGAATATAATGGATCACGGTTGATGAAAACACGCTGATGCATAATAACAGAAGCACAAAATGTAGACAAGCTTGTTCGAGGATTTAGATTTCAGATTCCGTTGTCTACTTAAATCAGCGTTTTAAGCGTAAAAGAAAATAAAGCAGGCGAACATCACAGCGTTTGAATTGAGTTTGATAAGTCACTAAACTGCGTCATCTGATCCGAACGGTTTTCTATGGTATAGATTGAGTGTTGTACTGTATACATGAGAAACGTTATCTGCCAAAAAAATAAAAATTTTACAACCACCCACGTTGAAAGAAAGCCACAAAAGTGTCGGAGGGAAAAAGGGAAATTTATATATATTTTTTCCTATGGCACAGTTATTCGGACAGGAACTGTTTAACGGAAGCACAACTTTGATCAGCATCAATGGTCGAAAAACATTGTTCCACGCGGACAAAGAGACCACCGCAGCCGAATTGAAAATTTATGGTGTTGACGCCGTCATGATTTTCTGGGTCCCTCCCATTCACTGGTTTCCTTTATTTATTTATTTATTTTCCAGTCAATCTTTTCCAGCATCTGCTGCCAACAAAAGTCTCTCTTGGCATTTTGAAGAATGCCCTGCTAAAATACGATGAACTAATTTTTTTCCGCTCTGGGAAATTATCCAGTAAGTGCTCTTGCGCTGGATTGTCGAGAAGTGAATGTTGTCAAAACATTTTTCAAAAANCTTGGCATTTTGAAGAATGCCCTGCTAAAATACGATGAACTAATTTTTTTCCGCTCTGGGAAATTATCCAGTAAGTGCTCTTGCGCTGGATTGTCGAGAAGTGAATGTTGTCAAAACATTTTTCAAAAAATTTCGAAAGATTATTAGACTCATAAATATATATCGATATATGATAATTAATATACGCTCATTAAAAAAATACTCAAGAAGTTATTTTCTCTGTGTCTTCTGCGACACGGATTAGAAGGGTCAAGTTGAAATTTAAACCAATTGTTGCGGTTCTTCACTTGATTGTGCCGAAATTCGACCATTTGATACACTTTACCAAAAAGGCGACTGATGATCGGGCATAACAATATTTGAAATACTTTTTAAGCAAAAAACATTTTAGAATTAGAAATGCTTCGTTTCATGGAGAAGAAAATAAGTGTCAACCGGATTTTTTTGCCGTCCGACGATTTTCCGGGTGCTTCCTGGAGACCCCGGAAAAATAACATCCCTAAAAGAACCTTTTCCTTTCTTTTCATAAAAACCTAAGTTATTTCTGTCGAGTAGTACTCCATGTATACGTTTATTAAAGAAATTGGACTTGTTTTATTTAGCAAACTTGTGCGTTTTTGGGATCTCCTGTCAAAGTAAATCTAGAAAAATGATCTCAAGCGTCAACGCAGAACTATTTATCACGGGTTACTCCAACCCTTCATTTTTTTCAGTTTTTTTTATTTTTTTTACGGAAAAGGGTTTGGGTGACCATTTTCTCTCTCTCTTGAAGGACTCTTCATACCTTCGAAACCACAACTGAGAAAAAGGTACGGTATCTTGAGAACAGATGAAAACATTCATCACAGGAGCACTGAATTGGATAGTGATTCATGGGTTTCGTGTCAATCTTGGGGGTCGATTGAATGAATTATGGTTTCTGTTTCCTTTTGTGAGCAAAGACCACCGTTCGAGACATTCTTGAGTTTTCCGCTTCTTCTTGATTTTCTCAGAAGACAGTGTTTTGTTTTCTAATTTTATCTCGTATCAAAATTACCACAGGAAAAAAAAACCTCGCGGAATTTCAACATTTTTCATGACGAAAAAAAAATGCTGTTCGGCAGCAAACAGACGCCATAAGTGACCCGGAAAAAGGCATTCAATAGGGGAAATGCTTCCTGGTTAACATTCATTCTGGTTTTTATGCAAATGAAGAGCCAAAAAAAAATCCCTGCGAGAAACAAAGGGGCCATTCCTTTTAGTGCGAGCATCTGCAAACCAGATCCTCCCCGGAATAAACACGTGTGCTCCAATTGCCTCTTCCGCTTCTCCATTCCTTTTTGACAAATTATGCCTTTTTGCATTTCAGGGATCGTGTTGGGGGAAGGAGAAGGAAAAAAAAGTGTGAATTAGGAGAAGAGCAAACGAAAGACATCACCGAACGTTCCGTTGTATTCATGACACGGGAGTGTTTCCTTTGTTCTCTCCGCTTTTGTTCAGGCCACAGTTGTCGCAAATGAAGAGCTTCTTGTCAACTAAAGCTTCTTTGGAAAGGGTTACTCAAAAAGATCGCTGCTTTTCTTCTTACTTCTCGCAAAATACCATTTGAAGAAAAGATAAGTTATCATCAAAATCGTGACAAGGATCAACAGTTCTACAGACGCAATTACTTCTTTGGAAAGGGTTACTCAAAAAGATCGCTGCTTTTCTTCTTACTTCTCGCAAAATACCATTTGAAGAAAAGATAAGTTATCATCAAAATCGTGACAAGGATCAACAGTTCTACAGACGCAATTGTAAGAAGGAAGGTGCTACTTTTCCGTTTTTGCTGCAAATGCGCATTTTTAGCGCTGACGAAAAAGGATTCGGACAGGAAACATTTTTTTTTAATTAGTTCAAGTTTCTCTTAATATCATCTCACTCATGTATATTGCCAGAGGTTCTCTTCATCAATTTTGAATTCATGGCTTGAATAATTAAAAAAAAAATTCGAAGACAAAAAAACTTTGACGAAAGGAAATACAGTAGATGAAAATAAGGGAGAATTTAAAAAAAATTACTACTGCTGTTAGTCAATCATGTTACTGCCTACAATTCTTTCTAAATTTCAAGAACTTTGAAAGCCATCTGTTTGAAAAATTACGCTCGGTTCTCTTGAATTGGTCGAAAACTTGCTCGTTAGTAGTTCTAGATTTATTAAAACACAGAATTTTTTTTCCAGAAGGACGAATTCGCGTTTTTTCTTCTTCTATCTACGAGTATATCTTGCGTTATTTACAAATTCAGCATATTGCATGAAGGATTTAGAGTGGACAGAGAATTTTTTTTCTGTTCACCAAATTCTGGAGAACACTGAACACAGGCGAAAAAAAGAATCGTCTTATATTAATAGCGTCGACTCGCGACAAAAGCGTGCCTGTCGCAGTAAAACACTAATCTTCCACCGAATAATGATTTAGAATCAACAAAAAAGAGGCCTGCAAAGAAAGGGCCACATAGAGAGAAAATCCAAAATAAAAATTTTCCTTTTCCTGAATTCTGAGGAAATGCAATGTAGAGAATTCGAAACTAGCACAATCAAAGGTTACAGATTTACTCACAATCAAATTAAATTGTGGAATACAGTCCCGAAGTCTTCCATACTGTAGGCAAAACTACAATACAGTATAATTTTGGACGTAAAAAAATAGAATAACGGGGGAAACTGCATAAAGAAGATCACCTTTTGAAACAACAGCCGGCAGATATCCACTAGAAAAATGCGCGATTCATCATGGAAAATGTTGAGCTTTTGTTTATTCCATCGTAAAAAATCCGAGTCAGCACGGATTCAACACAATGAAGTATCTTTAGTACAATATATCTTGAGTCAGAATATCTTATAATACGGTATTTCTAATTGTGAAGGAATAGTTGAGACGAGACCGCACCATAATTTTTGAGCAATGATTTTAGGGCAAAAGTTCTTTCAGAATTAAACCATTATTCATATAATGATTTACTTCTATTATTTATATAATTAAATCATTATTTATGTAATGGACTCATCCGTCAGAACTTCTTTGGAAAGGGTTACTCAAAAAGATCGCTGCTTTTCTTCTTACTTCTCGCAAAATACCATTTGAAGAAAAGATAAGTTATCATCAAAATCGTGACAAGGATCAACAGTTCTACAGACGCAATTTTAAGAAGGAAGGTGCTACTTTTCCGTTTTTGCTGCAAATGCGCATTTTTAGCGCTGACGAAAAAGGATTCGGACAGGAAACATTTTTTTTAAATTAGTTCAAGTTTCTCTTAATATCATCTCACTCATGTATATTGCCAGAGGTTCTCTTCATCAATTTTGAATTCATTGCTTGAATAATTAAAAAAAAAATTCAAAGACAAAAAAACTTTGACGAAAGGAAATACAGTAGATGAAAATAAGGGAGAATTCAAAAAGATTACTACTGCTGTTAGTCAATCATGTTACTGCCTACAATTCTTTCTAAATTTCAAGAACTTTGAAAGCCATCTGTTTGAAAAATTACGCTCGGTTCTCTTGAATTGGTCGAAAACTTGATCGTTAGTAGTTCTAGATTTATTAGAACACAGAATTTTTTTCCAGAAGGTCGAATTCGCGTTTTTTTTTTTCTTCTATCTACGAGTATATCTTGCGTTATTTACAAATTCAGCATATTGCATAAAGGATTTAGAGTGGACAGAGAACTTTTTTCTGTTCACCAAATACTGGAGAATACTGAACACAGGCGAAAAAAATCGCCTTATATTAATAGCGTCGACTCGCGACAAAAGCGTGCCTGTCGCAGTAAAACACTAATTTTCCACCGAATAATGATTTAGAGTCAACAAAAAAGAGGCCTTCAAAGAAAGGGCCACATGGAGAGAAAATCCAAAATAAAAACTCTCCTTTTCCTGAATTCTGAGGAAATGCAATTTAGAGAATTCGAAACTAGCACAATCAAAGGTCACAGATTTACTCACAATCAAATTAAATTGTGGAATACAGTCCCGAAGTCTTCCATACTTTAGGCCAAACCACAGTACAGTATAATTTTGGACGTAAAAAAATAGAATAACGGGGGAAACTGCATAAAGAAGATCACCTTTTGAAACACCAGCCGGCAGATATCCACTGGAAAAATGCGCGATTCATCATGGAAAATGTTGAGCTTTTGTTTATTCCATCGTAAAAATCCGAGTCAGCACGGATTCAAGACAATGAAGTATCTATTGAGTACAATATATCTTGAGTCAGAATATTTTATAATACGGTATTTCTAATCGTGAAGGAATACAGTAGTTGAAACGAGACCGCGCCATAATTTTTGAGCAATGATTTTAGGGCAAAAGTTCTTTCAGAATTAAACCATTATTCATATAATGATTTACTTCTATTATTTATATAATTAAATCATTATTTATGTAATGGACTCATCCGTCAGAGGACCAAGTCCGACAAAATCCAAATTTCTGTCCTTTCTAATTACAAAAATATTTAAACCATTTCGTGCATTCGAATAACATTCTGCTTATAAACTGCGTTTTCCCTTTTCTGAATTCGTTCAACAGCGTCTGAAGATGGAAATCAGTGGAAGCCTAAACAAAATACTGAATCATTACGAATACTAAATCATTTTATCATACATTCTAAAAGCTGGATATAAAAATAAGGATTCATCATCGTTTATTATTTTTTCTTCGTCGGAAGAAATCCAGCTATGAAGTGTCAATTAGCGTCGCATATTTCTCAAATACATTACCTAATTTTTTCTCTTTCAATGCCTGACGAAATCATGACTTAGAATTCATTTATTAATCATTTCTTATGTTTTTCGTGATTCAAATGCCAAAAAATCTGAAGAATTCGCTCTACAGAATTTTTATTATCGCTGAAGTGAGCTGAACTTTCCGAAGCTTTCTCCCATGATATGCTGCCCGTGTTGTTGTGCGTTCGATGCAATGAAGCCTTTCAATTTCTCGACTATCCATTAGAAGATTTTTTTTTTGCTTACCGAAGCAAATAAAATGGCCAATGATGAGAGAGAAAAGCTGTGCCTTCACGCATCCTTACCGAAGGAAAAAAAAACATGAAACATTTTTTCAGTTGGTCCTCAGAACGCGGATAAAATTCCAGAGCCCCCAGATTTTATAGCCCCGCTAAATTCCTGGCCGCAATCTCGTCGTTGCTCGGGACTCTTGATTTCCCTCATCAGGGCATGAATTACTCTTCATTGCCTGTCTTCTACCGTTTTTTTTTTTTAACTAAATTTTATGGTACTTGGCCGAGGGTTCCTATTCCCCCTAGATTTTTTGTCCGCATATATGAACGCATCTAGTCATGCGTGAAGGATAGCTCAGAAGTTTTGCAGCTCTGAATTTGTGGGAATGAATAAATATATTAAGTCAAATATTGTTTGAAAACTAAATCGGTTTCCAAAAATTCAAAACTGGTTTTGATTGGAAACCAGTTCGGATTAACTGAAGTTGCTGCGCTAACTTACTCAGTTTGGATTACGGTGGAACCTCTCTGAATCAAATTTGATGTGTTTGCAAAAGTAGTTTGACTTGAATTATTAATTTAAAGGAATTTGGCTTCATTTTTCGGATCGGTCAGTTCTTTCGTTCCACTTTTTTCCCTTCCTTTTCCGAGTGCATCGGGCTGAAAAAGGGTGAAGAAAACTGATACTAGTGTTTTTCACATACTGTACGTGGAAAATATATCCACGAGCTGGAACCAAAGATGAACGAAATTCTATCTCGTCTTCTGTGCCGCAAAATGCGTTGTTTTGTCTTTTGACCCTAGCCGCTAATAGTCGAACATGAGCACACTTCGGACGCATTTTAGCAGATCACAACAAGTCCTTGGTGGGGTGAACAGCTTCTCTGGCAAAGGTTTCGAATGACAAAGTCCCCATTGGACATTTTCCCCCTCTTCTTTCCATAGAGACACCAAATTTCAACAACAGGACAAGGACAAAAAGAGAAGCGTCAACGCGAAAATGATATCTTCAAATGCCAGTCATAAATAACGCTAATGACTTTGAGAATAAGGCTGCTTGGTGTTGAGTGAGGGATAATTTAGAAGTCCTCCATAAAAAGCGAGTTAATGATCGTACTTGATTAAATAATTGCTTTTTGAGAAATGAGCGAAGGATTAGCTGGGCACGAGCTCGTGCCAGAGTACTGAGGAAAGTGGCTATTCGGTACCCATTAGAGGAACCCAACGTGTTTACACTTTGAAGGCCCTGTGCTCAATTTCCTGGTTTTACTGCCGTCAAGGGTACGAGTTTTCGGATGTCAGAAAATATTTATTTGGTCAAATAGCGTCAAACACGGTCCGGAAGGAATTTTTTATTCAAGTAATTAATCGTTTGTGGATTGCACATTAGTGATAGATATGAAATGAAAAAAAAAAACTTCCAAAGTTCTACACAAGCTGAATTTCCTCAACAATGATTAACCATAAATCTGATTGCCCTTGCAAAGATTTCAAGTCAACCAGAGAAAAAAATTCTGTCAAATTTAATTTAAACCTCTTCGAACCCCTATAGTCTTTGATTTGACTTACTGATTTCAAGGAGGATTAATGGATAATTCAATGAAACTTAATCAAAGAAAACTTCCTCCATCAGGCATCTCAAAATTTAATGAATGAAAGCCAAAAACTGGCTTTCCTTATGATTTACATGGAGATGAAATGAAGTTGAATTCGAAAGGCTTCCACAAAATTTAACATCGGGAGTTTTTCAGTCAAAGAACATGGCTTAGTTTGGGTTGGTAAATCAATCAAAATTATTGTATGTAATAATTATTTTAAAATGCATCCGTCTTATATAGATGCCCTACTTGCGGGAATTCCCCAAATCCTTCGTACAAAGCAATACAATGAAGTAAATCACATATTCTGAGTCAGGTGTTTTATAATTTAGCCCCAATTTTTCTGGCACAAGTGCATTAAAAATTTTCATTAAGAGAGGTTAGAGCCAAAAAGTTTTTGCTTATTGCCAGAGATTTATTAAAATTTGAGTTAAGAAGATTTTTGAATTACTGAGAGAGATTGATTTGTAAATTAAAGCGGCTGTACCCTTCAGTACACAGCAATGAACCCACGATTTGTTAACCAACCAACAGGGTTGCTGTTCAAAGTAAACACGATTCCCCAACCGCTTTTTGTTATGGGATAAAAATAGAAAAAAGCCTAAAAAAAAACTGTACATTACCACTAGGATATAAAAGGAGAGCGGTTGAAAGCCAAGCACACAACAAACCTTAAAAAAAAGTGAATAAACCAGCGGAGGAAGCTTTTACGACGTTTTGCGTGTGCCTTGTGTGTAAATGGTCTGCTGGGGGGGGGGGGGGGGGTGATTTTAGAAAGAAAAAAATTTAAAACAATAAAAAAAAATACTTTCTAGCTTTTAATTGAGGCATCATGCGCGTCTCGCACGAGGTTCTGTTCCTTTTCCGTTTTATGGCTTTGGCGGCAAAGCAGTGATTCGCCTTAATTGGCTCCTCCTGATGCGGCATTAAAATCCGGCTGAGCTTAACCTGAGCTTGGATATCTATTCCCGACACCATCTTCTTCATGTGCCAGACAATTTACTTTCAACTGGTAGATTTTGTTTTGTCAGTCTTTATTTTTTTTCCTTCGCCCAAGCTGGACTTTTTTTTCGGGGGGACGATAATCCGGGGTCATGTCCCTAACTTCAGAGATTGAGAAGATCAGTCTCAAGTTCAAAAAAATAATTATTTGTTTAAACTTCTGGAAAAAATTTACCTGTAAAAAATAAATGACTCGCATAACAATCTCTTCCCGAAGAAACGCAATCCACCAAACCTGCATGGGTTTCAAAAAATGTGATAAACAGAGAATTCGGGATATTCGCCAAAGAAAGAAGAATGAATTTGGAACATTAAGAAAAATCCTGGAATCATCAAAACAAGATTAAAATTTTTTGCGGATGAAGAAAACGAAAGATTAATTCGCGGTCTCTCAATCCCAAAAAAAAACACCTAATAATTTCTGTGAGTTGTGAAGTATGGTTTAAAAGCTTTAAGAACGTTTGCGCTATAGGTTTGCAAAAAAGTTCCAAGTTTAAAGACCGTGCTTGATGAGTTCATTGGTTTTTTATGTTTTCAAAAGGTCACCATCCTTTTATTTTAAAACTTGCTGTGCAATAATCTCTAAGGGATTTTTATTCCCATAACGACCGTTTTTCTAGTATTGAATTTTTGTTCTTGGAAAGAGGGACCCCTGTAGCTCATATACTGTAGGTACAGCACCATGAATTTCGCTGGAGTAGAATAACTTTTCAACAAAATTTGACAGTTAATTTTTAAAACTGTGCCAAACATTTGTCGCATTTCCTCGCAATGGAGAAACTTTTCTGCGTGGGATGCTTCGCAGAAAGAATCCCATGAAAAACAACGACACTACCGTATACCCAAAAAAAAGGGTTTTTAGCAATAAAAAAATATGAATCACAAATCACCACTGCGGTTTTAAATCCCTTTTGAATCGCACAGTGGATTCAAAATTTGAAGTTGCAGTTCCTTTATAGTGAACTACAAATTGAACATCATCTAGAAAAATAGCCTGTATTTTCAAAAACTAAGAACAGAATCAAGATACTTTCTCTCACGTTAGACTCAAAATAAATCTCTCCAGACACCGAGGCAGAAAATTTTGCGACAGTCGATTTTTCGTGGCTCCCGTATTTCATAAAATTTAGCTGCTTTCCAAGGGTGGGTCTTTTTTTGTGGAAACTAAAGAATTAAAAATGAGCAGCTGGGACTTTTTTCGTGAGCACACAGACAAGATTGGTTTCCATCGCGTTCCGTGGACTGCATCATTGAAAAGATTCTCCTCTTTTAATGAATCGGCTCCATGACGGGATTCGTTGATCGTTTAGCAAGGCGGTGCTAATTAAAAACGAGGAATGCCGGCTGTGAGTGTGTTACTTATTTTTATCCGTTTTTTTGTATCATTATCTTTGTGTGTGCGCCCCCTCCCAGTATTTGAATCTTTAAAGTTCTTTTTTTTATGTAAATAATTTCTGAATTAATTTGCGCCTTGAAAAAGCTTCCCACCGGAAAACATTTTGCTGGCGCCCGGACGTGATCATTAAACTGAGTTGGGTCTTCCTCATTGCATATTTATTTATTTTTGGTGAATGTTTTATTATTTAGATTGCTTGGCGCCTTTTCTAAACAGACGCATTGCTGACTTCACGATGAATTTCGGAATTCAACACCAGGAATTCTAGCGAGGCAATTGATGGTCAGATTGAACTATAAGATTCACAAGAATGTTTTCTGGGAAACTGTTTTATGTCCTTTCTCATCATAGCTGATTCATTTTTTGTTTTCTCATTGCCTTCGTGTACTGTTCCCCGAAAGTACTGTATTCCATTAATATTCCGTACTCCGACTGAATTAATTTCAAAATAAAAACATTTATCACTTATGGAACTCAGCATGCATTTTTTCGCAATTTAGTTTGCTATCGCGAAATAATTTTACATGTATTTTTCATGATTGATAAAAGGCAAAAAATATATTTCAATAAAAAGTAACTGTGTAACTTCAATCCAAGAACAAAGTCTTAGTTGGCGACACAACAAATCCGTGTCCAATAAAAAGACTTCTTTTACAGTGTGAAAAACGAAGCCCCAAGACTTAAATTTCTAAAAGGTCTATGTTATAAAGTTGACTTGACCACTAAAAGAGGTGTTAGGCTGGAAGAAGGATTCCAATAAACAAGCATCTATGACAAAGCCTTTTGCCAACGCTTATTGGAACTTGTAGAAAAGCTTCTGCATTCAAAATTGTAGCATCTTGAAAAAAAAGCTGAAAGTATGTGATTTCTTTGATCTTTTCCTCTCAGTGTGATGTTACACTTTGAAGAAAAATAAACCCACGCTTTGAAAGACTCTTTTCTAGAATACCCAGCTGCATAATGGCTTATTTCTGCGTTCATTTCTTCGGCACATATTAACTATATTTGAGTAAATATAGCAAGTGTGGTAATAAATCTTGGACATTTTGATCCACCGGTCACTGATGGTCATCATGCAAATTGTTTCTGTGAACCCTTGATTTAGAGTCATTATCCATCCATCCATCCATGGTCATTTAACTCATTTTGTAGCCACTCAGCAAGAGTGGAACTAAATCTGGAACATTTGAAAGCTCCTTTCATCCTGCGAGTTTATTTCTGCGCACCCCTGTAAATAAAAATAAAAACATAAAATAAAAAAAAAAATAAAAAAGATATGCGCAGTCATAATAAGCGGGTGCAGAATTTCCCGCGACCATTGCAGGCCAAAACAAAGGTTAATGAAGGCAGTTACGAGCAGTGGAGAAGGAGGAATCATTATGCGGTTGGAAGAGCCCGTGTCCACGACCCGGGGAAACAAGTACGTGTTGTGTCCGGGGAGGAAAAACAGGTGGGCGGAACGAAGACGGCAATAATGCGACATGATGCGTCGACTGGGTCTAATGAATAATTACGCGGTTTAATAAGGGGCTCAGCTGCCCTGGCTCGGATTGCTCCAGAAGCACTGCAGCAGCTTCAGCACCAGGGAAAAGCGGCGTGATTGTGTCGGAAATCTGTCCCGAGGGACCCGAAACCCTGGGAAATACCGAACCCCGGAGGGCCGAAGGACTCGTGTCCTGCGCCAGGGGTGAAACAGCTGTAATGTCCTCAATCAGGTTTTCTTGGAAACACGCTTTTGAAAAGAGTTTAAAAAAACTTTTTCCTATTGAGATAATTGTTTATATTTTGGATCTCGATTGTGATTCCTTGTTCTGATGATTAATTCATATTAATCTTGCAAATAATGGCTGTAATGTCTATACACCAACATCTTTTTGCAACAAAGCTTTTAAAACAGGGAGAGTAATCTTCATTTGAGAAAACATTCATTATAGCAAGACTCAAATGGCATCTCAACTATAGGAGAGCGATCTTTTAAAGTACTGTACAGTAGTTCAATCAAAACTATAATTTGTTGTAACACAGTTCTACTTTATTTATTTGTAAATTTGCGAAATGCATGCAGTTCTCTCTTGAACTAATTACAGTAGAATCTTGCAACAACAAATTATTCTTTGAAGCAATATCTTCTCATGGTCCTGCCACTTTGACACAACGCTATTTGAAATTCAATGTAAAAGAATATTTTTATAACAAAGGTTTTTCCAGGTCCCAGTAGCTTATTTGTTAAAAAAATTTCTGATGTCACCTCAGTGGAATTAATTTGGAAATTTATAATTTTACTGAACTGTGTGTGTGAATTTTCATGGCTGTGATAAAGCAACAAACATGAATGCTACAAGCAAATGTTGCATTCATCAGATTATTTGTCTTTTTCGCATAATTTGAATTCAACAAGCAACAGGATTGAAAATCTGAAAAAGGCACTATGAGTGCTTGCACATATACACCAGAAGTACGTCCATTTTTAAATCAAATATACGGTATGCTGTCTGAAGATCTATTCAAATTTAAGATGCGCACATTAATCAAATCTGGCAAGTTTCCAATTATACTGAAATCCTCAAACACCTCAAATCATATCGAGAAAGCAGTCATTGAAACCTGCTACACCAGCACGCAGACGAGAGACGAGTTGATGGGCTGGAAAATGATGCTTCCGGGTTCCCGCTGCAGCAGCGCTGATCAGTCTGGAAAAGTTTACTTCTCTTTCCTTCTGCTTTTGCTGCTGTTCCAGAGCCATGCGTGATTGCAATGCATTTTGCAGAAGCTGTCTTTTTTTCTTTCTCTCTCTCCCTGTCCCTTTTTGCAGGGTGTTGTGAGGCGGCGACGGTGGATGAGGCGGCCATCGTTTGTCTTCCTTTCTATAGACAACCACGCACCTCCCTCTTCCTTCATTTTCCCTGCTTTTCAATGTTATATGCACTTCCCCCTTCTCACATCTCTTACCCCGTGTCATCTTCTAGTATTTTTTCTTCTCATTTTTCTTTACTTTTTCCTGAGCATTCATCGCCGAGGAGTTTCCAGAGAAATCGTCGCGCTTAGTCAGGTAATATATCACTGCTACCACTAGGATACTAACTCTGATGTAAGATGCACTTTCGTGAGCTAAAAATTGGCTCACAAAATGAGGATGCGTTTAAAATTTGATGGCGTTCTATATTTTTAAATAAAGGGTGTCGTAATGCTTGGAAAATAAAGTAAATTACTGTTCACGTACATTTTTTATTCCATTTCCGATTCCAAGGTTCAATGAAGAAAATCGTGACATCAATGAAAGTTGAAACCTTGATTTTGATTCAATTACTGTACTTATTTACTGACGGAGATTATGCAGTTGAGTGAAGCTCTGGCGGAACGAACAGATCCATTTTTGGTGCCGAAGAAATGTAATGACATGAAAAAGGGCTCGTATTTGCAGACAGAAGTATTGCATGAAAGTTTTGAAATTCAAAATATTTTAAGGCATATTGTGAAAAAAAATTTCTGACGTGAGAAGCAGTTTCCCGATTCGTGCAATTTTTGGATGTGTGTCAACTGTGGCAGAACATTCGCACTTTTGTTTGAAGAACACAAATACTGTATTACAATTTCTTGCATTTATTTTTGGACTTTCAACAGAGATTTCCCACGGAATTGTGAGGTTGAATTCCTTTTTGTTTTCTTTGGTCCGGGTACCAAATTTTGTGTTGCTTGACCAACAGCTACTCTCTGCAATCTAAGAAATTACATGAGGTACACTTTTCCCTCTTACGCTTGTTTTTATCATGGCAATCCGAACATAATTTATGGGTAATGGGGATTTACTCAGTTTTTTTGATTACTTGAAGGTCCTAAAACCTCTTGAATAATGTGTTGGCTTTTTTTCACCGAATTCATTCTGTTTTACACCACAACGACCTTTTGACAACGAAATACTGCTAGCGAAAAATATTATTTGCAGGCTTGGAACTTGTCCAGCTTTTTGCTCATTCAATTCACGTGATGAAAACTGGGGAGTGTGGGGTACTCGAATTTATTCATTTTTTTTGGATAAACATTATTTTAGGTAGAAATATAAAAGCAAATATATAATACACAGGTGGACTCTCTCTCTCTCTCTCTCTCAACAAGGAAATTCAAGGGACCAGAAAATTTCCGTTGAGGTGATATTTTCATTCTAGTGATTCCCTATAACATGGAAAGAGATCCCGTGGGACCAAAAAATTCTTAAACCGTAAAAGGACAAAAATCTTGAAAAGATTGTTGCAGAGAGAGAGTCCACCTGAATTTCTATGTACTGTATATACGTATATACATTCTACATCAATGATCGTTTTGGGTTCAGTTGAGCGCTTCGACGACGGAATATTCCCACATGAAACCCTGAATGCATCAAGAGTCAGTTCATGTTTTGTTGGACGATCATTTGGCCCCCTTTGAAGTCCCACCTGTTGGAGCATCATGATGCTGTTCAGCGGAGATACGGAATCAGAGAGGGACCAAGCAGCCGATGATTCGACATGTTATCATCTCTTCCGCCATCACGCAATAAATATTTTAGAACGATACACCGAGGGAAGCTTTCATCATTGATCAAAACAAACAAACAAACAAACAACCGAACAGAAAATGTGGGTCCTCAAAGAAATAATGGGCTTTAATGTCAGTGTTTGTCTCGTCAGCGAATGCGGAGCTTCCGTCTCGGTGGCCCCTTCGTGCAAATGGAATTTTCAAATTGAATCGGAAGACTATTTTTTTTTTCACTAGACAATGCGTTCTGAGATTTGGAAAGAAATACAAGAAACCCTTGCATTGAATTTCTACAGGTAAAATTATATTTTCTTATCGAAAAATTTTTACTGGGCGAGTTTGAAAAACATTTTATTCGTTCAAGGCAGGGTCACGTGAATTCTACTCTTTCTCCTCTATATTTTCCCATAATTTCTGCTCTTTGTAATTTTTTTATTCATCTAAATTTCATCTTTATACTTCAATGCACAACATAATTAGGGGATGATTGACGTTCAGGTACTATACAAGTCAAGAAAGGCTTATTCGCCAAAAAAGAAAAAAGCTTGACACTAATAACTCAACTTGATCCAAATAGTTTACAATGGAGTACAGTTCTGTTATTGCATTGTAAAATCCACGCAAAAATAGGACTCTACTAAAATACCCCCCCCCCCCCCCCATCCAAGGCAATAATTTCTTTGTAATCTCAATTGCCAGCATACAACTGAAAAAAATAAATACATAACTGTCTAAGCCCGTAGTTGTGAATGGCCCTCCGAAATGTTGCAGTTTCTTTTCAGAAAAATTTCAAGGAAATGTACAATACAAGAGGGAAGAAATAACATTTTAAAATCCAAGAATCTTCGAAAAAATGTCGTTCTTTTGAGAAAAGTTGAGAATTTCCAAAAAAATTTTCCGGATATACTTTTCAAGGACCAGCAAGAAGAAGAGAAAGGAAACTTTCGTTCTTGAAAATCAAATCCCCGCGATTACTGCGACAACTCATCCGGCGCCCGTCATCGGGTCCGAGTGGGCATCATCGCGGTCTGGATTTTCGTTTCGCCGCCACGGAGACAGCGAAGAAGAAGAAGAGCAGCTCCAGCTACAAAAGGGACGCCGCCGACACGGGAGAGGGTCGTCCTTTTCCACAATATACCTGCATATACTGTACTTTATTTCATCCTTCTTTTTTTGTTTTTGTTTTTTCCTTTCGACGATGCCTAATAAGCCGGCGGCGTGATGCGGACGACCTAATGACCCGGCATCGCAGGCAATCGCAATCGCCGCCGTGGGGGGAGGATAAACAATTGTCGCGGATAATTTATCCGCCACCTTGGTCGTTAGCGTGGCGCCCACTGCCACGGCGGCGTGTCGTCCCCCGGCGGCGTAACTGAGATAACCAATCCGTCACGCTAACCTGTCGGTCCTGGAAGTACAGTCCTGATTTCTTGGGGTATATATATATGTACCTGGAATGAGGTGTCTGAAAATGGGGGGTGCAGGCGAGAACCCCGCCGGAGAGAATATCCCGTGGGGTATGGAAATCTCGCAAATTGAATAATAAGTTTAGAAAAGTACAGAACACCGTTTATAATCAGCAGAGCCAATGCAGAGATTATATAAGGCTCCAAGAGTTTTCATGGAAATTTTTTTTTTCTTCCGTAAGTCAGAATGCATTTTTAAACTTGTGTATGGGTAACCGGAAAAATGTAACGATAAATATTTCTTGAAGATTTTACTTTCCTGAGGAACTCCCTTGAAAATCTAAAAAATGTCGAACAGCTGATGGAGAATAAAACACTTGTAAAGAGAACAATGTCGGCTTCCACCATTGAAAAACATTTTCCATTTATGCAGCTTAATCGAAATTTCGGAGACTAGGGATTTCAAAAGAGACTCTTTTGAAATTGGGGGAAGGGACACCTGATGCCTTCCAACAACTCATTGCATCCGAATACAGCAGCATCATTCTATCATCACATGAAATTATGCTTTCAGCCCCACCCTGACAATCACCGCCCCCTTATTATTCCCTGCTATAGTGTGAAGATACCGCCCATTGAAAATAGAGATGGGGTCAAGAGGATGACGATATTCGATTATTTAAAAATAATAATAAAAAAGAAGGCTGTCGGTGTCAAAGCAAGCAATTTTCGGGAAGCGTGAAAAATGACGTGTGAGCGAGTCTGTGATTTCCCCCAGGGGTTCATCCCTGTGATTGATGACTGGCAACTCCACACCCGCTGCTTACACATTATAATCAATTCTCCCTAATTCTCTTACATCACACCCCCCCCCCTCCCATCCCCACAGAACCCCCACAGTAACTTACACTATTTGCGAACAGTCGATCATCCCTAAATTCCAAGTTGAATCGGGGTTATTTCAATCATGAAATTTCTAGCGTCGCCATTTTTTTTGCATAGTTGAAGTGTTTGAAGATGTTGGTCACATTTCGAATTTTGTAAAAATGTGACTGATGATTATCTTTTCCAATCCGACGATCCTAGAATATATTTTTTCTACCTAATTCGATGTACATGCGGTTTTCACGAGACCAAAAACACAATTTTGGGAATTCATACTGTACAAAATAATCAAGATTGAAGAAAAACTTATTTATGCACCATTCAGTTCTTGAAGAAGGGAGCCTTATTTACAGAATTTATTTGGAGTGACTGTAACAAAGCAATTCAGTACAGCAGTACAATATAATTGCTGATGTAAAATTAATGGATTCAAAAGCAATTCACTGATGCTTTCACTTTAGTTTAAGTGCTTACAGTACCACCGCATTATTGGAACCAGAGAAAAGCTTCGTTATGGAAAAAATGCATCATCAATAAATTCATATAACACTGTGGCTATTGGCAAGGGACCTAAAAACCAATTTATTATGAGTAGTAATTTTGTATATTGAGATATTTTTCAAGAAGATTCAACTGCGTTCACTTTTTTTTTAAGCTCCAAGTATATTCTGTACAACAGAAACAATGAACATGCGCGACAAAAAAAACCTTTGTGCTCGGGAATGGCGAAGTTTTTGCGTTATTAATTTATTTCACAATTTGCAGGGTTGCTTTGCAGAATACATGGATTGACCAGAAAATTAATTCATGAAATGGAATCGAAAGCCACATATCTCATCTCGTAAATTTTTGCAGCAATTTTGCATAACATCGAAGTCGTGATCTTCACATTTATAAATGATGCACAGCCACTTCGAGGTTCATTCACCAATTGTTTTCTTTTCTTTTATTTTTATTTATTTTTTGCTTGCTTCCTGACATATTAAAGATGATGGAAAGTGAGGGGATGGAGCACTATTTTGTCGAGTATTGTGTTACTGTACGAAAGAAAATTGGGTTGATCCGAATTCAATGGAAAGCTCATTGCCTGCCCATCTCCTTTTGCTCAGCACAGGCAGTCAGCTTCATCATGCTCACCCCCCAACATCAGCTGCCCAGAACCAGGGCGAATGAACTGGAGATAAAAACCCCTGGAGGGGAGGAAATTTGTCCGAGAATTTATGGACTGCTGGTGGGTGTTGTGCAAAAGGCCCCAGATGCGCCTGCTGCTGGTGCGGTGCTGCTCGGAAATCGATCCCCAAAATAACCTGACTCCGTTTTCCTCCGTGGATTTCGGAGGAAAATGCCGTACTTATCTCCTCTTTTTTTTTGTAATGCTTGGGTATGGATTAAAGATATTTTCGTGATCTTGATAGTGGCTTTTTGCATGATTGGGGTACTTTTGAAGACTATATTAATACTGTACTGTACTATAAATTTAACCTCGATTACGCGTTATTATATATTCACACACGCCATTTTCCTCTGTGAATTTCGGGGGAGTGAAACGTATTCAACCACACTTTTTCTTTCATGCTTTCATGTGACAAAACAAACCGTTAAAAAATATGTTCTTAATTTTCTAGTGAATGTTCACGCGATTAGGGTGCTTTTGAAAAGTAGTGTATAATACCAGCAATTTAATCTCGATTGCTCGCTATTATATTTGCACGTGCTGAAAAGAAAGGATGGAATCTCCAGTTTGATAAGTTATCATTTGACATGTTCGAAGTGGGTAATTGCTAGCTGTTATAAACTGTATTCTAGGGAATTCGAACAGAAGCTCCCTATTGAACCAATGGCATACAACATTCCACGAATGTGTCAACAATATATAGCGTGGATTCTTAAGAAATCAGTTTTCTAATTTATACAGAGCATCGCAACAAAAAACAAAAATGTCTGTCCACATCTACAAATTATTTTCAAGATTTTGGGGAGAGGGATCAAGTTTGTGGCCGGTGTTCCTGTTCTTTGATCGATGGAAATCTTGAGAATTTGCCTTGAAGTAAATAAATAATGAACACTAAAGATCATATGTATAACTTGCTTGAATAGCTTCCCGTCAACAGTTATAATGATACAGTAGCTCATTCAAAACTTGAAGAAGAAGAAGAAGAGGAATAAATCAATTTATTCTTGATTGCCTTTGTTCAGCGCAAATATGTACTGTAGTAAATATATAACTTTTGTTTCTGCGTCCAAATAAGAAAAAGTAACCCTTACACGGAAGAAGAAGGAAACCGGTGGATTGTTTTTCTCTTTAACCAGGGAAAAAAATAATAATTATTTGGCTTTTCGGTAAACTTCAAACAACTGATAATGACCAGAAGATGTACTTTTATAGCTGAAATTCAAGGAAATTTGGGCCCGGGGAATGTTTGCAAAACTCCCATCAGATTTCGCACTGACATCCAACACAAGAAGCCGCCACTCATTAGATCGTCCCATCTCTGCCATTCCTCTCTTTTTTTCTTCTTCTATTCAGGTTGCCATTGGAACGTTAGTTTTAAATCGATGTTTTGTACACATCGGCACGCCTCCTGTCCTGCAAAAAAAAAAAAGGTATGTAAAAAAAAAGTAAAGTTTCCGACACATTCTTCTTCTATTCAGGTTGCCATTGGAACGTTAGTTTTAAATCGATGTTTTGTACACATCGGCACGCCTCCTGTCCTGCAAAAAATAAAGAAAAGGTATGTAAAAAAAAAGTAAAGTTTCCGACACACAAAAAGGGCGACGCTGTTGAGCGATTGGCAATTCATCAACATGCGGGGGGAGAACTTGTCAGTAATCTTCAAAGGGGCTCCTTTTCGGCTTCCTATTTTCTGAACATTGACGGAACAAATTGCCCCAAGTATTGGACTTCCACTGATTTTACCCCCCCTTTTTTTTGGGACGAAAGTCCATCAGGTGCGATTTGAAGGTCTCCTGAGCTTGAAATCTGTTCCCTTGGAAAGCCTTGGTCCACAGAAAATTGCCGTTCAAAACTATAAAGAAATGGAAAATCATTTGATTTCTACGGCTAAAATATATATATTTCAGTTCATCGTACGAGTTCAAATATACAGGTATACGTAGATTCATTTCCTGATTGAAAATGAGCATCATGTGCAACGCAAGTCAAAGAATCTTTAATTCATCAAAATGTATTATGGAAAGAAATATTTACCGTAAAAATGAAGGTCTCAGAACTACATATACATTTCCTCTAAATATTTTTTTTTAATTGAACTAACAAAAGGGTAGATAAAACGAGCCATGCATTCTCAAATTTATACTGTAGTTCATGCAAAAAAAATTGGACTGAGAAGTTGAGGTTTAAAATGGAATTCTCCGCAATTGATCATTCAAGTCAATGTTCTGCACAACCCTTTTTTACCCATTTGGGACATTTGACCAAGTCAATTTGGTTTTGTAGATTTTATTATTGATTTGCGTTTTCCTGGTTCAATCAATACAAACATTGAATTTTCAACGAAAGCTTTCCAGAAATTCCCAACTTCCTCTTTCTGCTTGGTCAACGAGATTTAATGATGTTTTCGAAACCTCTCATCATATTTAATTACCGTATATTACAATAATGTAATTGTATTTCTGTTTCTGAAGACTCCCTGCTACTGAACAATATCAGTCATTCAAGTACTGTATTAGTTTTATATTTAAAAATGCATGTTTTTACTACACAGTGACATTTTGGGCGCATTCTAAATTAATAGTCGCATTTGCACATCTCAGCAAGCCAAAATTTTTCAGATTCGTGCTATAATGTTGAAATATTTTTATCCCCCTCACACGCAATTCACGCAAAATTCATGGCAAATTCAGGGGCAGATATAACTTCTCAGAAAGTTAATCTGTGTGAAATTCCAGACCCTACGAGTCCTATTATTTACTAAGCAATATCTTGTAGGGAAAAGCTTTATAAAAAATAAATCTGCGAACAGTGAGTTTTAAAATTAATCTCTGAAGATAGGCCGTAAATTAAGTTCTGCTCTCAATCAAATAATTTCATTTAATGAAAAGGAATGAAAAAAAAATAGAAAAACGCCCTGTATCTTCTTTCAACTTAATTAAATCTCATGGAAAAATTTGTTCCTATCATTCTCCAAATTTAATCCAGCAGCTTTGCCAACATGCTATGTCGTCCAAAGCAATCAACAGATTCGATTATAACTGCATTCTGCTGATCAACAGCCAATTAGATAAGTTTCCGGTTCTGGACCGGAAACAAGATTATGTTTTTATTTTATTTCCAAACAAAGCCTACGGCAAGACTGGATGGATATCAATAATTATGTAGTGATTAATGATTGCAGTTTTCCTAGATTTCATTGATTTGAATTTTCCTGGTTGAATCAATACAAACATTGAATTTTCAACGATTGCTTTCCAGAAATTCCCAAATTTTTATTTCTGCTGGTCAACAAGATTTAATGATGCTTGTGAAACCTCTCATCATATTTAATTACCGTATATTACAATAATGTACTTGCATTTCCGTTTCTGAAGACTCCCTGCTGCTGAAAAATATTTTCTTCGGTCATTCAAGCACAGTATTAGTTTTATATATAAAAATGCATGTTCTTACTACTTGGGCGCATTTCAAATTTTACTTTAATAAGGATTTATTCTATTTGGTCTCAAATGTTCAGAAATAATTTCCGATACAACTTGGGAATTAGAGGGTAAAATATTAACGCAAGAAAATGTTTAGAGAAAGCTCTTCATCTTCACACGTTTAGCCTACAAAATTTTTTGCCATATATCACAGCATACGAGTATATCATGGTATTTTCATAAATAAAAGAATGCATGGTTCCTTCAATCAAAATTTAAAAATATTGTCTCTTCTAACGGCAGTGAATTTCTCAAAAATCGAAATTAGAGAATTAATTTTGGAGTTACCGCCCTGTGGCATATCATCAATATTTCATAGAGCACGAAACATGAAAGAAAAATTCCCGGATGCATGAGAATAATAAAAGCTTTGAAAACCCTAAAGACTAATTACTAAAATCGACCTGAAAATTGTAAATTAATCCTCGAACAAATTACCTACTAAAAAGGATGCAATATTTCGTTGTTCAAAATTCAGATAGTCACCTGAACCTTTACTTTAATTTTTTATCCACTGTGTATTACAGATATAGATTCAAACGAAAACAGTGTTTGCCATGATGATGGCCATTGATTATTCCTTGTTGAGTACGGATACTTTTTTTAAAAAGGACCCCGAAACCATTGAGCCGAAATTATTTTTATTGAGGTCAGAAAATACTGGCAGAATCAATATTTTAATTTGGAGATACTCATCTGTGACTGGAGGTGTACAAGGTGAAAGAAAGGGAGGAAAAAACTGATTTTTCTGCATGGAATGAAAATTATTTTTAAATCAATCAATCAGATTTGCAGGGGGTAAAGCTCCCTATTGAACCAATGGCATACAACATTCCACGAATGTGTCAACAATATATAGCGTGGATTCTTAAGAAATCAGTTTTCTAATTTATACAGAGCATCGCAACAAAAAACAAAAATGTCTGTCTATATCTACGAATTATTTTCAAGATCTTGGGGAGGGATCAAGTTTGTGGCCGGTGTTCTTGTTCTTTGATCAATGGAAATCTTGAGAATTTGTCTTGAAGTAAATAAATAATGAACACTGAAGATCAGATGCATAACTTGCTTGAATAACTTCCCGTCAACAGTTATAATGATAGCTCATTCAAAACTTGAAGAAGAGGAAGAAGAGGAATACTGTACATCGATTTATTCTTGATTGCGGCTTTGTTCAGCGAAAATATGTAGTAAATATAAAAAAAAACTTTTGTTTCTGCGTCCAAATAAGAAAAAGGAACCCTTACGCGGAAGAAGAATAAAAGCGGTGGAGTGTTTTTCTCTTTAACCAGGGAAAAAAATAATTATTTGGCTTTTCGGCAAACTGCAAACAACTGATAATGACCAGAAGATGTACTTTTATGGCTGAAATTCAAGGAAATTTGGGCCCGGGGAATGTTTGCAAAACTCCCATCAGATTTCGCACTGACATCCAACACAAGAAGCCGCCACTCATTAGATCGTCCCATCTCTGCCATTCCTCTTTTTTTTTTTCTTCTTCTTCTATTCAGGTTGCCATTGGAACGTTAGTTTTAAATCGATGTTTTGTACACATCGGCACGCCTCCTGTCCTGCAAAAAATAAAGAAAAGGTATGTAAAAAAAAAGTAAAGTTTCCGACACACAAAAAGGGCGACGCTGTTGAGCGATTGGCAATTCATCAACATGCGGGGGGAGAACTTGTCAGTAATCTTCAAAGGGGCTCCTTTTCGGCTTCCTATTTTCTGAACATTGACGGAACAAATTGCCCCAAGTATTGGACTTCCACTGATTTTACCCCCTTTTTTTTGGGACGAAAGTCCATCAGGTGCAATTTGAAGGTCTCCTGAGCTTGAAATCTGTTCCCTTGGAAAGCCCTGGTCCACAGAAAATTGCCGGTCAAAACTATAAGGAATTGAAAAAATTTGATTTCTACGGCTAAAATATATATATTTCAGTTCATCGTTCGAGTTCAAATATACAGGTATAGATTCATTTCCTGATTGAAAATGAGCATCATGTGCAACGCAAGTCAAAGAATCTTTAATTCATCAAAATGTATTATGGAAAGAATATTTACCGTAAAAATGAAGGTCTCAGAACTACATGTACATTTCCTCTAAACCTTTTTTTTTTTATAATTGAACTAACAAAAGGGTAGGTAAAACGAGCCATGCATTCTCAAATTTATACTGTAGTTCATGCAAAAAAAATTGGACTGAGAAGTTGAGGTTTAAAATGGAATTCTCCGCAATTGATCATTCAAGTCAATGTTCTGCACAACCCTTATTTACCCATTTGGGACATTTGACCAAGTCAATTTGGTTTTGTAGATTTTATTATTGATTTGCGTTTTCCTGGTTCACTGGTTCAATCAATACAAACATTGAATTTTCAACGAAAGCTTTCCAGAAATTCCCAACTTCCTCTTTCTGCTTGGTCAACGAGATTTAATGATGTTTTCGAAACCTCCCATCATATTTAATTACCGTATATTACAATAATGTAATTGTATTTCTGTTTCTGAAGACTCCCTGCTACTGAACAATATCAGTCATTCAAGTACTGTATTAGTTTTATATTTAAAAATGCATGTTTTTACTACACAGTGACATTTTGGGCGCATTCTAAATTAATAGTCGCATTTGCACATCTCAGCAAGCCAAAATTTTTCAGATTCGTGCTATAATTTTGAAATATTTTTATCCCCCTCGCTCACACGCAATTCACGCAAAATTCATGGCAAATTCAGGGGCAGATATAACTTCAGAGAAAGTTAATCTGTGTAAAATTCCAGACCCTACGAGTCCTATTATTTACTAAGCAATATCTTGTAGGGAAAAACTTTAGAAAAAATAAATCTGCGAACAGTGAGTTTTAAAATTAATCTCTGAAGATAGGCCGTACATTAAGTTCTGCTCTCAATCAAATAATTTCATTTAATGAAATGGAATAAAAAAAACCAGAAAAACGCCCTGTATCTTCTTTCAACTTAATTAAATCTCATGGAAAAATTTGTTCCTATCATTCTCCAAATTTAATCCAGCAGCTTTGCCAACATGCTATGTCGTCCAAAGCAATTAACAGATTCGATTATAACTGCATTCTGCTGATCAACAGCCAATTAGATAAGTTTCCGGTTCTGGACCGGAAACAAGATTATGTTTTTCTTTTATTTCCAAACAAAGCCCACGGCAAGACTGGATGGATATCAATAATTATGTAGTGATTAATGATTGCAGTTTTTCTAGATTTCATTGATTTGAATTTTCCTGGTTGAATCAATACAAACATTGAATTTTCAACGATTGCTTTCCAGAAATTCCCAACTTTTTATTTCTGCTGGTCAACAAGATTTAATGATGCTTGTGAAACGTCTCATCATATTTAATTACCGTATATTACAATAATGTACATGTACTTGTATTTCCGTTTCTGAAGACTAATCCGTTTCTGAAGACTAAAGCTGCTGAAAAATATTTTCTTCGGTCATTCAAGTACAGTATTAGTATTATGTTTAAAAATGCTTGTTTTTACTACTTGGGAGCATTTTAAATTTTACTTGAATAAGGATTTCTTCTATTTGGTCTCAAATGTTCAGAAATAATTTCCGATACAACTTAGGAATTAGAGGGTAAAATATTAACGCAAGAAAATGTTTGGAGAAAGCTCTTCATCTTCACACATTTAGCCTACAAAATGTATTGCCATATATCACAGCATATACTGTATCATGGTTTTTTCATAAAAAAAAAAAATAATGCATGGTTCCTTCAATCAAAATTTAAAAATATTGTCTCTTCTAACGGCAGCGAATTTCTCAAAAATCGAAATTAGAGAATTAATTTTGGAGTTACCGCCCTGTGGCATATGATCAATATTGCATAGAGCACGAAACATGAAAGAAAAATTCCCGGATGCATGAGAATAATAAAAGCTTTGAAAATCCAAAAGACTTAATTACTAAAATCGACCCGCAAATTGTAAATTAATCCTCAAACAAATTACCTACTCAAAAGGATGCAATATTTCGTTGTTCAAAATTCAGATTGTCACCTGAACCTTTACTTTAATTTTTTATCCACTGTGTATTACAGATATAGATTCAAATGAAAACAGTGTTTGCCATGATGATGGCCATTGATTATTCCTTGTTGAGTACGGATCCCTTTTTTTAAAAAGGACCCCGAAACCATTGAGCCGAAATTATTTTTATTGAGGTCAGAAAATACTGGCAGAATCATTATTTTAATTTGGAGATACTCATCTGTGACTGGAGGTGTACAAGGTGAAAGAAAGGGAGGAAAAAACTGATTTTTCTGCATGGAATGAAAATTATTTTTAAATCAATCAATCAGATTTGCAGGGGGTCATCACAGGCCGACGGAAGGCAGCAAATTTTGCCTGATTTATGACCCCGCTGTCCTTTGAAGCTGCCCGGCAAAGGACAAAAACCCTTCCCGGCAAAATTTCAAGGTTGATTTCTGGTGATCAGTTCAAAGCCCTGAGAGAATAGGAAGGGGAAAAACCGGTAGCCCAAAAGAATTGGCAAACGCACCGGGAAAATGGCAAGTCGTCAGCGTGGATAATTTTCTGCAGGATACTATAATGGCTCCTCATTCCCACGGATCCCGCTTAGTTGACCTTGCCGGAATTCTGCTTTCATAGGGTTATTTATTTTTATTATTTTTTTGGGCCCGCTATTCCTTTCTTAGGCCTAGCTAATGCCATTAAAATAACATTTAGAACCACATGCTGTGAATGTTGACGACAAATGATGAGCAAGGAGCGTTTTATCTTCAGGAATAAAGAATTGCCAAACGATTGTTTGTTTTTTTTTCTCCTTCACTTCAATTTTCTGGTGCTTTTCTGATTTCCCCGATGAAAAGCCGCCCAGCATAGCTAAAATGTGCATTCAAATATGAAATGATGGTTCAAATTATGCGTGAAAGCAGCCACAAAAATTATATTTTTCAATGTTTTTCTGCTTGAAAACGCCAAATCTCAACGGTAATTGTTTTTTAATCCAGTCAAAGATTTTTATCACCATCATCCCCCAATTTCCTGTAACTTACCTAGTTTGATCCCAAGACGGACATCATCTAGTTTCAAGAAAATACTGTATAATATCCGCCATTCATTAATTTGCATGACAAAAGAAAGGAAACGCTCGCGATTTTTGTACTTTCATGTGACTCAGCGCTAATTTTTTCGGACACGCTAACAGGTGAGTTATTTGTGACAGTATTTGTATCGTTTACTTTATTGTCTCCATCAAAAAGTTTTTGGAAATTTTTGAGTGCACCGAAGTATACAGACCGACATTGTGACATTTGAATTTCAAATTTTTTTTTAATGGAGATGGATCAGTGATGTCAGATCGGATGACGACAAAGGTGAATGGTGAAATGCAAGTGACTTGATGGCAAAGGATGTGGCACGAATAAATTATGTTTTAAGACACGCGTGAAAATAATAATAGTTGTATAGTTATAATACTGTAGTAAAAACAAGTCTTAAAATATCAGGGTTCTTAAAATGTGGTAAATTTTTCTAGGACGTACTGTACTTTTTTTTTTTCTTGCTCTTGTTCCAACGTCGTTTCCGAACTCTGCTGTGACCAGCAGCGGAAAGACGTAATAAGCGAGGAACGGACGCATAATTTCAGCATGGGATCTGCTGAAACGCAATAGCCAATCAAGATCTCGCTCAGATACCCGCAACCCGGCCAACCAGGAAGGAAATACAGTAAATAGCCCTTTTTTTCCCCTCTCGATTCGAAATCCGCCTCTGCGTCGACATCAAGGGGCCTGAGCAAACCGCAAAGCAGCTAATATGGCGTTTCTGCGCGCGCGAGACAGAAAAAACTTCTGCAATATTACCAGGAACCACATTTGCCATTCCTGTTTACCCCCCACCCTATCCATAAACAGTCAGTATTGTGGAGGATGAGCCACAAAGATACAAAAGTCAGCTGAAAATTCAAAGAATTGAAAGAAAAAAGGCACAATCCGCCGGGAACACGGCAGGGGGCTTTTCGGTAAAAGCCCCAACTTAAAAACTAATTTCGGATATATTTCAAGCAACAAACAAGAGTAAGATTTCAAGCACTTTCAATCAATTTAAATGATTTTGAGAACTCAGGTAAAAATGGCTAAACCAAATTCAGATCAATTCAACAAAATAAGAACACAATTCGCACTTGGAGAAGACTTCCGAACGCAGCGAATCGCAGAACTAGACTGTGCTCAGCTTTAGTATTCTGTTTCCGAGATCAAAAAATGAATTGCGCAATAGGGATTCCGTAGAATTCCTATTGCGCGATTTTTTGCGCGATTTTTTGCTGTAAAACTAGTTTTTATTTTTTCACTGGTTTTAAAACAGGGTTTTCGCGTGGCGGTGCCGTACAAGTATCTTGCCTACTTATTCTTGACAATACAATACCTTCCTCTGATAATGGAAGAGGGTCTTTCCGGAAGTTTGAGAATGCCTGTCTTGAAGAGGCGGAGGAATTTATTCTGGCGTTGGGATGAAATGCAAGGAGAAAAGGTTCTGTCGATTTTCTTAGAACTTCTTTTTTTTATACTGTCCTGAAGAGTTTTTAATGCCTGTATAACCTATACAGGTGGAGACTTCCCGAAATTCAATCATCCCGCACTTTGACATTCAAATTTGCAGGGAGATCGAATTTCAATTCGACGTCCCTGAAAATTTCAATTCGACCTTTACCCCGCAATTTGACCTGCTTTGGCCAATTTTTTATGCATTTTTTTACTGATATTTTTCAATTGAACTAAGTGTCTTGCAATTTGACCCTGGTTTGGTAACAGATTAGGGTCAAATTGCAAGGTACCGTCTGTATTTATTTCAAAGCAAGCCTGAGTATTAATGTTGAAACATAAAGAAACAATCCTTGCTGCAAGGATTTAAAATAGGTTTTGTTTTAAAATTAAAGTTTGAAGGTTTTCCTGTGAAATGAGAAGCTAATTTTGTTTGTCATTCAACTCTTGAAAATTATGAAAGATATATCCCTATTATTCTAAAGGAGGTGAATGTCTCCAGAAGAGACTCAATCTTACTCCCCAGAAAGAACCTTTATCTAAAGGAAACACTTGATTTCATCTCCTCATCGAGAATCTCACCAACAAATATTAAAAAGGAGATTGAAAGACCGTCGCGCACTCGGGCTTCTTCATCCCATGGACTAGAAAAAAATAGTATCAATGAGAACAAACATTTATTGTTTACTAATAAAAATTAATATCATATGTAAAAAAAAAAAAAAAAGAGAAGAAAACCTTCCTTGCGGCAATCGTCCATCCCTCAACCGAGCGATCTTCNAAAAAAAAAAGAGAAGAAAACCTTCCTTGCGGCAATCGTCCATCCCTCAACCGAGCGATCTTCGTGACCGAAACAACAGCCTACTCATGAAGCAATCAGCGCAATAAAGTCATTCCCCCGCCCCTCAGGAATTTATATTCGAGAACCCGGAATTGCGGCGCAGGGCTGCTTCATGGCTGCCAAATAGCAACCGGCGGCGGAATTAACATTCCTGGCGAGCACGCGTGGAAAATAACATTTCTCATCTGCGGCGACCTCGTCCGCCTTTTATCATCGGTGGCGTCCCTTATAGAGATGAAATCCACCTCAGGATGTTTTCATGTGTATGTGTGTGTGTGTCTCTCTCTCTTCTTATTTTCTTTCAGAGATTTCTTTGAATGAAGCATTGACTTAGGGTCTTGGTAGCACTTGAATCTTAGAGAAGAGCAATTTTTTTTTTTAAACGACGTCCATATTCACCCATGACCTAATAATAATTGGTCAAGCTTCAAATGCAATTGAACTTTGCCGAGGGACTCCCAAAAAATCATGTACTGTGTAAGAGTCTTTGAGTCAGGAAATTTGGTTTAATTTGGGTTGTTTAATGTATGAAAATTATTTTTCGATCTAATTATTGAAACTATTCATTATTCAAAGATTTCCTATCTGCAGGAAGATGTCTAATCCATTGAGGAAATCGTCAAGGAAATAATAATTTATGTTTTACTTTCCTGGAATTCATTGATTTATTGTGAGATTCGGCATTTTGTGCTCTGAACTTTTTCGTACAAATTTACCTATATATTTCTTTGTGTATCTGAGAAAGCTACTGTACTCAAAATCAGAACGCGGCTTGTATAATTCTTTTAATATGGTCTCGAAATTAGAAACTTTCTGGAAAACCCTTGGAATGTATTCTGAAAAAAATAAACCTTCGACTCTTAGGTCATAATTGTGGTTGAAGTAACCTGAAAGTAAGTACGGCCCTGGTCCAGCGTCGTTATTGTAGCAATTAAATTCGCAAATTCTCGCAAGTGCTTCTGGAATCTCGTTTCCTCTCGCTAGGAATTCGAACCAGGAATTTTTAAAATTTCCTCGTGATAATTGATGCGTTTTTCTTTTCTACTGTCCGGCACCAGCAGAGAATATAAAATAATGAGAGGAAATCACTCGGTTTCACCTGTTGGAAAATGTTAACATTTCTGTCAAAAAAATTTTTTAAACGTGTACATGCAGTATAATAATTTTTCCATTTCACAAATTCATCGAAAGGGATTGCTTCATAATTTTTGGAAAGTCTGATGATTTTTTGGGCGGGTTCTTCGATATCGCAGTGTACAGTTGAAGCAAATTGTTTGGCCAATAGAGTAACTTTTTATAGTACAGTAATTGAAAATAAACGTCGAATAGACGGTTACTAATAAAAAGCTGTCGTTCATATCCTGGGCTAATTTTCCTGTTTTAAACCAATAAATTGATTCGNGACCAGCAGCGGAAAGACGTAATAAGCGAGGAACGGACGCATAATTTCAGCATGGGATCTGCTGAAACGCAATAGCCAATCAAGATCTCGCTCAGATACCCGCAACCCGGCCAACCAGGAAGGAAATGCAGTAAATATAGCCCTTTTTTCCCCCTCTCCATTCGAAACCCGCCTCTGCGTCGACATCAAGGGGCCTGAGCAAACCGCAAAGCAGCTAATATGGCGTTTCTGCGCGAGACAGAAAAAACTTCTGCAATATTACCCGGAACCACATTTGCCATTCCTGTTTACCCCCCACCCTATCCATAAACAGTCAGTATCTTGCCTACTTATTCTTGACAATACAATACAATACAATACCTTCCTCTGATAATGGAAGAGGGTCTTTCCGGAAGTTTGACAATGCCTGTCTTGAAGAGGCGAAGGAATTTAATCTGGCGTTGGGATGAAATGCAAGGAGACAAAGTTCTGTCGATTTTCTTAGAACTTCTTTTTTTTTTTATACTGTCCTGAAGAGTTTTTAATGTCTGTATAACCTATACAGGTGGTGACCTCCCGAAATTCAATCATCCCGCAATTTGACATTCAAATTTGCAGTGAGGTTGAATTTCAATTCGACCCTTACCCCGCAATTTGACCAGCTTTGGCCAATTTTTTTTGTATTTTTGTACTGATATTTTTAATTGAACAAAGTGTCTTGCAATTTGACCCTGGTTTGGCAACAGATTAGGGTCAAATTGCAAGGTACCGTCTGTATTTATTTCAAAGCAAGCCTGAGTATTAATGTTGAAACATAAAGAAACAATCCTTGCTGCAAGGATTTAAAATAGGTTTTGTTTTAAAACAAAATTTTAAAGGTTTTCCTGTGAAATGAGAAGCTAATTTTGTTTGTCATTCAACTCTTGAAAGTTATGAAAGATATATCCATATTATTTTAAAGGTGGTGAATGTCTCCAGAAGAGACTCAATCTTATTCCCCAGAAAGAACCTTTATCTAAAGGAAACACTCCATTTCATCTCATCATCGAGAATCTAACCAACAAATGTTGAAAAGGCGATTGAAAGACCGTCGCGCACTCGGGCTTCTTCATCCCATGGACTAGAAAAAAATAGTATCAATGAGAAAAAACATTTATTGTTTACTAATAAAAAAATTAACATCATATGTAAAAAAAAAAGAGAAGAAAACCTTCCTTGCGGCAATCGTCCATCCCTCAACCGAGCGATCTTCGTGACCGAAACAACAGCCTACTCATGAAGCAATCAGCGCAATAAAGTCATTCCCCCGCCCCTCAAGAATTTATATTCGAGAAACCCGGAATTGCGGCGCGGGGCTGCTGCATGGCTGCCAAATAGCAACCGGCGGCGGAATTAACATTCCTGGCGAGCACGCGTGGAAAATAACATTTCTCATCCGCGGCGACCTCGTCCGCCTTTTATCATCGGTGGCGTCCCTCGAGATGAAATCCACCTCAGCATGTTTTCATGTGTGTGTGTGTGTGTGTGTCTCTCTTCTTATTTTCTTTCAGAGATTTCTTTGAATGAAGCATTGACTTGGGGTCTTGGTCGCACATGAATCTTAGAGAAGAGCAATTTTTTTTTTTTTAACGACGTCCATATTCACCCATGACCTAATAATAATTGGTCAAGCTTCAAATGCAGTTGAACTTCGCTGAAGGACTCCCAAAAAATCATGTACTGTATAAGAGTCTTCGAGTCAGGAAATATGGTTTAATTTGGGGTTGTTTAATGCACGAAAACTGTTTTTCGATCTAATTATTGAAACTATTCATTATTCAGATATGTCCTATCTGCAGGAATACGTCTAATCCTTTGAGGAAAGCGTCAAGGAAATAATGATTCATGTTTTACTTTCCTGGAATTCATTGATTTATTGTGAGATTCGGCATTTTGTACTCTGAACTTTTTCGTACAAATTTACCTATATATTTCTTTGTGTATCTGAGAAAGCTACTGTACTCAAAATCAGAACGCGGCTTGTATAATTCCTTTAATATGGTCTCGAAATTAGAAAACTTTCTGGAAAACCCTTGGAATGTATTCTGAAAAAAATAAACCTTCGACTCTTAGGTCATAATTGTGGTTGAAGTAACCTGAAAGTAAGTACGGCCCTGGTCCAGCGTCGTTATTGTAGCAATTAAATTCGCAAATTCTCGCAAGTGCTTCTGGAATCTCGTTTCCTCTCGCTAGGAATTCCAACCAGGAATTTTTAAAATTTCCTCGTGATAATTGATGTGTTTTTCTTTCCTACTGTCAGGCACCAGCAAAGAATATAAAATGATGAGAGGAAATCACTGGGTTTCACCTGTTGGGAAATGTTAACATTTCTGTCAGAAATTTTTTTTAAACGTGTACATGCAGTATAATAATTTTTCCATTTCACAAATTCATCGAAAGGGATTGCTTCATAATTTTTGGAAAGTCTGATGATTTTTTGGGCGGGTTCTTCGATATCGCAGTTTGCAGTTGAAGCAAATTGTTTAGCCAATAGAGTAACTTTTTATAGTACAGTAATTGAAAATAAACGTCGAATAGACGGTTACTAATAAAAAGCTGTCGTTCATATCCTGGGCTAATTTTCCTGTTTTAAACCAATAAATTGATTCGCACTCAAAATTAAAATCTTCTGCCAGCCCCGGTGATGCATATAGTTCAACACAAGACCAAGCCTCTTAAGATACATTTTTCTCTTACTCATTGCAATAAGCTAAGATGTTGTTTTTTCCTGAGTTAAATCACATCAACTCTTTTCATATTCCGTATCAGATGGATTAATCAGACTCGGGGGCAACAAAAAATTATGATTGATCAAAACACAGCCATCCGACGGCAGGGTCCAATAATAATAATAATAATAATAATTGAAAGAGAAAAAAAAATCTGAGCTAATTTTAGAATCACTCTGGAGTCCTATAATCGTCATTTGTGGGCATTATGCAAAAAAAAAGTAGAGCAATAAAAATCGCAACAATCAGAACCCGATGGTTGCTGGCATTTTATTATTAACTCCAGCCACGATGTGATTTCGTCCACCCAGAAAAAAAACAAAAACAAAAAACAAAACAAGAGGGACAATGAATTGCGGAGCAGCGATGAGACAAGGAAATAGTTGATCCCTCGTTCTGCGAAAGTTGGCAGAAATCTGAATGAGATCTGCGGGGGGTATCTTTGTGTCTGGAGCTATTCGGACATAATTGGGATCGTGATGCTTCCTTATCTCCGGAAGGCATGAGCTCGTTTTCCGTCGTAACTCTGCTCTCTCTCTCTCTCTCTCAATACCATAAACTACTGCTACAACCATTGCTAGTTTTGCTGTTTTGTTTTTTCCTGTTGTTGATATTCTGCTGGAAATCGGCGTCTCTTGTTTCCTGTATATTGTCAAGATACAAGAGCAAGATGGGGGGCGATGCTGATGCAGAATCATGGACTGGTATGTTCCGTTTTGTTGTGTGCGAGATGTAACGGGGCTTTCCGGAAGTTCTGAATACATTGTGGTGTTTTATTTTCTGACTGCCGAAAAAAAATAAACAGAAAAACTCGTAAAACCCTTACTTGCAAGAAATTTCTTGAATTTTTCATCATCACGATCCTTCAGAAAAAAAATAAAATGCAGTCTGCTGATGTTGGTTTCAGTATAGTTGTTTCAGTTTTCATATAAAACATAACTTTATGATGGGTATGAACCATTCCATTCTACTAAAAGGAATGCAGTTGGACCTTCAGAAATTAACCACTTCGTTCCTCAAGGCATTTGATACTCAAGTCATGCTTTTGCAAAAATTAATATCGGAGAAATCAATTTTTCCAGCAAGAAATTAAACTGAGGTGACGTGAAAGAAACTACGGTAATAGAAAAATTAGAGAGAAAAAAAGAAAACTGACCCACTGATGCTTCTACAGTATATGTTTACTAAAATTAACTCAACATTTGAATTCACATTTTTATTTCCTTCTGCATTCCTATTAGATTATTGAAAGATGCACAGTTATTAAAACAATTTACATTTTCATGTTTTTCGTGCTAAATCAGTTTTATTTTGTCATTTTCTCTCTTTCCTTTCTTGGCTTCAGGTTTGTTTAATGTATTGTTCCCTATCAAGCAAAATTACGGGGCTAGATTAAAATAATTTTATAGTTACCTTCAGAAAAATCCTAATTAATAACGGTGCCTGAGAGTTTTTTTTGTAACAGGATTTCACCCTTGACGCGAAATTATTCTGAAGCCTCGAAGCAATTTTGACCGATATTTGATGCTACGAATACTTCTTCCGCCCGTCGATTTCTATGAAGAGACAGAAACAAACCACGCCTTGTTTTAATTGCGAGCAAAACTGCGAGATGGGCGAGAAATAAAAATTATTTCGGAATCCCAGGGCTCCCTTTGACGCCGAAAATGTTGAGCCGAGCGATTTTTATTGAACCTACACCAATGGCACTAATGGGAGGGCTTGTCCAGAAGAAGCACCATCATGATGGAGTGCCTCAACTCACAGAGCCTTCCGGCATTTTATGGCAGCAGCGTTGAGAGCTCTGCTGTTTCTATATATGAGGCCAAATGACCCCCGACTTGTATATACAGTATTAACTGCCAGAGAATTTTTCTTCCTGCTACTTCAAACAGAGCCTTCCGGCATTTTATGGCAGCAGCGTTGAGAGCTCTGCTGTTTCTATATATGAGGCCAAATGACCCCCGACTTGTATATACAGTATTAACTGCCAGAGAATTTTTCTTCCTGCTACTTCATAATTCATGGTCGCCGACGATGCGATCGGAAGTTAAGAATGAAAGGAGAAGAGCCATTATTATTTATATGGATAGTTTATATATGGGCTGGAAAGAAAATTGGGTTTTATCCGCTGTATCGGGGCCACATTCAGATTCTCGCCCCCGTGAGGCTTTTATGGTGATGGGTTTCGAGCAATTTTTTTTTATTCCCACCCGATCATATATGGGATCCTGGGGATTATTTGGATCTGCTCTCCGTCTCCACACCAATCTTTTAGGAACCGTTTTAGAATATAAAATTATTATGAAGTGATTTCAACTGCACGCAGAAGAAGTGTAGTATAGCTGCATGCATGTAAATGTACAGAATATTTTCAAAACCAGCGAATGCTTTCATATAGTGTCAATATTGTACGACTTTTACAGTGAACACTTATAAATATCATATCGTTCTTAAGAGTGTCCCTATTTTAGCAGATCAGAAGTTTATAAAACAATGTTGAATTATAATTTTTGGCTATAACTTTATTTGATTTTTTGCATGCATTATATGGGTTTCCATTCCCAAATAACATTTCAAACTATCCAAGTGGTGCTGTCCGGGATCCGATCGCTCGATGACAAAAAAAATCTTCGAAGATTAGTTTTTCCAAGAAGTATAAGGCATGATATTGAAGATCCGGATTTAAATGCTGACTAAAACAAGCAGCAGCACAAAAGGGGAAAATACCTGAATTCAAACTAAATGGAAAGGTGTGAACCCTGATAAATTATTTTACTGCACTGCAATATTCTTCCCTCAACTTTTCTTGTTTGCTTGAACATTATGAACGCATAACATTTCTTATTTCCACGATAAATTGTTGGTTTCCTTGGGTATCACCATCATTCAAACACATACGACATCTATGAGCAGCGCAGTGAGTCAACATGAGTTGCCGTTTTTAGTAAGCTGCTTGTAGGTGTCGTCTCTGCATCCAAGCAAGAAAGAAGTTGTCAGTTTTTTCTTCTGAAAAAATTGACTCATTTTGCATTAAAAATGGACAAATATTGGATCAGACACCGCCCACAGACAACTTCATAACTCTCAAACAAATGATGGACAATACTAGAACAAATTGTGAACAACTTAGCTGGGCAACTGGTTTAAAAAATTTCAACGTGTGTTGAAAAATTGCCAAACTTACCGCAAAATTTAAATTTTAGGCGAGCTTTGGAGCATTTAAACAACTTTCTTACAAATTTTATAGAAATTTTCTACCATATGTAGCATTGGTGCAGATGGGTGAGAATGCTGAGGTTTTCACAGAACCTGGATTAGCTATAACTGGGTCTAGGCTGCCACAAAATTAAAGCTGAAGATGATGATGGTGTCTTTCTGGTCGTATGACTTATCTGTAACAACAGGAACAATTCAGGATCAACTCCATTTTCAATGAATCGAAGAATCCCAGAGATTTTCTACAATTCGTAACCTGTAACCTGTGACATGTTGCTACAACACAGCTCTTTGCTAAACATCAAGGACACACAATCATGGAAGCCTTGTGGTTTCCCTGGAGCGTGTGATGCCGATCATGCGAGCAATTCGTGTCGCTCGCGGGTGGTGGTGATGTGTGAATCTAAGTTTTCGGGCTACTTATTCAGGAAGAGATTAATTGAGTGACAATCCTCTACACCTCTTCCTGCACTATGTAATTTTATTGTTGCATCAGTTTTTCTAAATTGAAAATCCCATGTTCACGTGACTCTGCAGGGTTATTTCGTAATGCTTTAAGACAGCTAACTGATTTAACGTGAGGTTTTGGTGATCTCGGGATGGCGAACTCGCCTTCCTCTGTGAATGGCCATGAGTCCGCCTTGAATACAGCTCTCCTAAAGGCGATTTCAGATTGTGGGGGTACGTGATTATTAATCGTTCTCGCATCTCAAACACCACGTTACTAAGCTTTTTTTGCGTGTTCGCAGACTGCATTCACAAGTTGAAGGATGATTTCGTCGATTCTGGATACCCCATCACTGACGACAACACTTCGCTCCATCGATTATCTGCAAAGCTTGAATTCTTGCTCCAGGCTCACATGAAAGGTAATTTGAATTTATATAGACTCCGGTAGATCGATGTTGCTGTTATTTACAAATATCGTTCTATTCAATGCTTTAGTGAGAACAGGAGTTCTAGGCAAAAAACGAGATTATTGGGATTACATGCTGCGCTGTCTTGCCCGAAGACATGTGCACGATGGCATCAAATTTGTGAAGGCTTGTCCTGAGGTAAATATTAACACTACCTGTTGTTCGATTCTGGTTTACGTTAACTATACCTCTTATTGATTTTCCGCAGTACAAAACGTCGCTGGGTCGCGGAAGAGCTTTACTTCGGTTTTGTCTAGTTCACCAATGTCTCGCAGACACAATTCAACAATGTGTGACTGATGGAGAAACCACGTCAGCGTGCTACAAGTCGTGTTCCCCATTGCTCAGACAAGAATTGTCTTCCGATTTGCTGGATTCGTTATACATTCTTAATGAAGTTAAGTTTGACCTGAATCCCACGGGGCACGACCTGGACGTGGCCTGGCCCACGTTTTCGAAAACGTGTGGAGCTGGGATGCTTCATTGGCGACCGCCGAGTCGCACGATGAGTATTTCTTCGTTGGATTCATCCTTCTCATCGTATGAAAACGGTGGCGCGTTGTCGTCGTCGTTGAGTGAAGTACATGAGAGAAATGAGGAAGAATTGATGGAGTATCGAATGCAGGTATGTCTGCTTTAAAAATTAAGTAAATAAAGAAGAGGTTTGAATGTAGGACTTTCATCTTTTCATTTTCAGGTTGCAGATTTGAGAGCTACCATCGAAGACCTCAAGTCGGAAAATCGTTCGTTGAAACGAGCTGCGGAGAAGTCCACTGTGCACGCTGCTTTGCAAACGGATCAAGAACTGGTAGGTGATATAAATGCCTTAAAGTTGAAGAATGCGAATTTGAAGAAGGTCTCCCAAACTCTCCAAGAAAAGCTGTCTTCTTTTGAGCTTCTCCTTGAACGAACAGAAAAGCAAAATGCCGCTTTGCGGAAGGTGGCAGAAATGGGTCAAGAACTTGCCAAAGCCCGTGCTCAGCAACTCTCGGAACTTCGGGCATCGATTTCTCACCCGAAAAATGACTCACAGTGCCAAACCGATCTTACGGAGTGCGACATTTCTATCGGAGTCGAACAAATTGAAAAGCTTCGTCACGCTCTCGATCTCTCGAAGGAAATCGGTCGACTAAAATCAGAAGAAAACGAGGCATTGAAAGAACAGCTTCGGTGTGCTCCCTTGCTGAATACCAATGCTCAACCACGCGACGTTTGCATTGTCGAAATGGATCGTCAAGTGTGTGCTCTCAAAGAGGCTCTAAAACTCAGTAAACAATTGCTTGCCCTACGGACCGAAGAAACGGAAGCTTTGAAACGCGATCTTCAAGAAGTTGCTGACAAAGTAGCCGCCGATAAAAGTGCGTGCTCCGAAATGAACTCCGCCCTGTTACACGAGGCCAAATCACGGAAGATTGAGCAAGAGGAGGCGAAGAAGAAGATTTTTGCACTCGAAGAAGCCCTAGCGCTAACGAAGAAAGTTTTATCCGCCAAAGCTGGCAAAAATCTGGAATGCTCTTCCATTTCTACGCAAACAGGAGAAGACGGGAATGTGGAAGATCTTGCGAAGGAGAACGAAACTCTGAAGGAAGCGTTGGCCAAAAAAGAGAGACGTTTATCGTCAGTTACGTTGGAACTGAGTCGCATGTGGGTCCTGTTATTCAACCTCAAAACCCAACATACTAAACTCTTGGATGATGAGTCATACAACCGCTTTGACCTAGGCGAAAAACGGAAAGTTATTGCGAAGTTGCGCCTGGATTTGGAACGTTCTCACGTTCGCTCCTCATTCGCTCGTAGCATAAACGAAGACTGTGCTCGTCAGTTTGACGACATGAGGGTAGAATTCAAGCTTCGCAAAGCTCTGAGTGCTGAAGAACCATTGACTCCACAACCAGACGAAGCCTCAATTGATCCCGCGAAGGAAGATTTGTTCAAACCCAAGGATGACTGTGTTCTCGAGAACCGCAAAGAAGCTCGATTGCGAAAGCTTGAGGCCGCGTGTAGAGATTTGCATGCCCATCTGGCAACGAATGCCGACAAAAGTATCGCTCTGGACAACAGTCTTGCCCGGATTATCAAGATGGCATCACCGACAGGAGTCGAAAGCCCCCTTTTGTCTTCCCCGGATATCGTTGTGACCGAAGCTTCCCAATTTCAAGAGCCTGCTTTCGAGCAGGTGAAAGGATGACTCCGTGCTTGTGTCGGCGTGTGAATGGAACTCACTCACTAATGATTTCATGTCTTAGGTCTTAGAGCCGTCCTTCTTTGTTTTCCCCAGTAAAAAGCTCTGTTCCAAGCTTTCAACTAATGACCATGACACGTATTTCCCTTTTATTCTCTTTTGGTTCTGTGTAATGAACATCTTTGTATTTTTTAGGGGGAAAGAGTTCAGGAAAACTCGGAACGAATCATGGAGCAAGACAATCAAATCTTAAGTCTGCGCGCATCCATGGAAGCTCGAGATGCTGAAATGCGAACCCTTTCCGTCACGAATTCGACTTTGTGCGAAGAAATTGAGAACCTCCGAATTCAGCTGGCCTCCCAAGCCGAGGATTATTCGAGAGTCTTATTAGCGTCGGAAGAGGCACAAAACGAACTTGTTCGTTTAGCCGCGCATGTCACCGAGCAGCAAAAAATTATAGAAGAGCTGGAATCACGTTTCGGAGATTTTGAAGGGGATCGCTCTGCCGAGTTGAATCAATCCATGAAACTGAATGAATCGTTGCAAGAGGAATTGGCAGAAAAGATTGCCTTGGCACTGGATCTGGAACGGCGCGTCAAGAAGGTGAGCGTTTACTCTTTCGTCCCTAGAATGGAAAAGGTTTCTCTTGATCGTAAGGGTTTTTTCTCAATTTTTTTCTGAGAAAGGTTGAATTTAACGGGATGGCCCGAAGAAATTGTTTGCTTTCCAAACAGCTATGCAGTACAGCATTTAATGCTGAATTGAATTCCATTACTATTGAAGCGCGGTTCAGATTGATGTTAATAAGTTTCCATTTAATGAATTCGTCTGCGTTGTCAATACTGGAGTACAGTAGTAACTAAAGACATAGTAGTGTGTAAGACAGAGGTGATCGTCACATTCAAAATTCTGCTTTGATCGCATAAAATTGAACAATTTTCTTTTTAGTATTCCTCGGCTGTGTCTGGCTTGCGAGACAGCTTTCGCACTATTTCACGTGAATTGTTGGCGATTGGAGCAGCCAGAGCAACATCGGTGAAAGGTAGTCCATCGAGTGGCCCGAAGGATTTATGGTCGATGGGCGAAGAATTATCATCGAAAAACAGCGTGAATATTTCCGATGAAAACGACAACGATCTTGATGTGATTGTGGGCATTGAATCCAAAGTTCGCTGGCTTGTGAATTCGATTCAGAAGCACATAGGGGATTTCGATTCTGATAATAAGTTGTTACGGGAAGGGCTTGTCCATTTACTGAAGTAAGTTCTCCGTGTTTTGGTCTCCTCACGATCACTTCCTATTTGAATTTTTATTTTATTTTTTAGGGAGAAGGATAGGTTATGGCAACTTAATAACCGATTCGTGCAGCTGTTCCGACAGTTGATGAGGAATGATTGGGCTGATGACGATTCCGCTTCCAACTGTGAAAGTTGTGGCGCTTCCTTTTCGTTGATGCTTCGGCGACATCACTGTAGGCTGTGTGGAAAATTTTTCTGCTTTTCCTGTTCCGATTACTCGGTTTCTTTGGCCACTACGAGGTAATTTTTTCAATACTTATTTTGAAGTATATTTCATGGCGTGAACTAAATTGCTCTTGCTTGTTATTCTTCAGGGGTAGGAACCGTGTGTGTCGACATTGCTTCGCGTTGGTCCAGAAAATTCGTTTGGACGTGAATTCTTCGATTGCTCTCGAAGAATTAGAAAGCACGGTTGGTGATGATGAACCCAGTGAAGAAGTCCAAATAGAACCCCTTTTCCGTCCAGTTAATGTGGGATTTGTGGAATCCGCTGCCCCAATTGTGACGTGTGCGAGACCAAGTAATTTCAGTTTTTCTCTGTATTTGCTCTTTTTTTTCATCGCTTGAACATCTTTTGACTTCGCGCCTCGAGGTGGTTATTATTTGGAAGTAATTTGTCGATTTTATGCCCAGCTTCGATTGGAGGTACACCACCTGCTGGTGAAGAGAAGTTTACTGTGATAACAGGCGGTGAAATCGCTTCCATTCGAGCTGAAGTTGCAGAATGTCCGACGTATATATCTTGGTGAGATTCCTGGGCCGAATTCTTTGGCTTCATACGGGTCTCTGCCCATATTAAAGAGGTTCTCTAAGACGAATTTTTTTTGTCCCCAGGATTTCGTTGAGAGAGAGCCCACCTGTGTTACTGTAAACAATTGGTCCTCTTGATCTATGGTCACAGTGCATTATTAAGATTCCACGAAGAAGTTCTTGTTGAGGAAAAACATAGATTCAGTGAACGTTTATTTGACGGAGAGTTAAAAGAAAAATGCAGTTCTGACTTCCAGTGACATTCGAAACCATAAGCAAAAACAATATGACATTGTACATGCATCGTAAAGATAACGCAGTAAAATCTTCTCAACGACGAAGCCATTGGGGCAAGTAAATAGCTTCGTTACAATAAAAAAAATTCATAAATAAAAACTGAAATAACATTTTAGCTATTGGACGAAGACCAAAAAAATGAATTCGTTGTGACTGTTGATAATATTATTATGAGATTCGTTTTACCGAGATTCTACTGTTATATTTTCGCGCGGAAGCTTTTTGAACACCCCGTGTGAAATAAAATGTTCAGAGTTCTTTTTCACCAGCATAACGTGTTCTGTGTGAATTTTTTAAATATTTTTGTAGTCCGTCGAAATTGAGTGAGACGGTTATGCTGGCTGATCTTGTTCACTGCGAAGAAGAAGGCACACCGGGAAATGTCCGCAGTTTGTCAAAAGAAGGCAGTTTTGAAGATTCTGATGACTGGCGCCAAAATAATGGAAGAAGGGGCTCCGATTCGAATTTCCAACATAGCGTCGAGTTCTGGGTCACTGCCAAAACATCGTTTGGAGTACCCGTCAGCCTTCCTATTCATCCTTGCGTTCTTGCTTGGAAAGTTGATACCCAGGCTCAGGTGTGTGCAAGAAAGAGTTCTCGATCCAATACTGTAATGATTAATTTTCGTATTTATTTATTTATTTATTTATTTCTTCTTTCGGCTTTCATGCTTTCCGAGTTTGTTTTTCATGCGAAATATTGTGCGTATTCGGTTTTCAGATGGATTTGAATTTTGCCGTCACTTACCGTACGACTGGGCACGTTGGATCTACGGAATGTCTGCACCCTATTCAGCGACTGCTATCAGGGTCGTGCAGAGGACAGTTGAAGATCAAAAGGTCGGGAATATACACCTTTGTATTCGACAACACCTTTTCCTCGTGAGTGTAAACTATATTGACTTTTGCATCATCGGTTTTCTGTGCTAAAGGCTTAAAACTGACCTATTTAACTCCTTTAGGTTCAAGGCAAAGAAAGTTTCTTTGAAGCTGCGGCTGGAGAAAGATCAGTCATCACCGGGAACCCCCGCAAGCAGCACGACAGAGGATTAAATTCAAATTTAGGCTACTGTGTTATTTACTGTGTGCCATCCTAAACTCTGCTGACCCTGCAATCCAACCGCGAATCCTTTGAATTTTTTCAGAGCGTTGTGCATGTTCCCTGGATGAATATAGGAAAAATACGCATATCTGGGGTGTCCAAAAAGCTTCGTCGCGATTATACAGTAAATTTGTACTGACGTAAAAGCTTTACGTTGCATTTAATATGTTCTAGTTTTATGCTGTGCATTTCCACGATGTTGTCGATACCATTTTTCTGCTTGCTCACAAGTTTTCTGGAAAATTTATCCACTTCCTTTTTTTTGAAGCAATCGGCTAAAATTAGGAGTAACTTCTGAAACTGAGCAGCGAATGTTGTTGAGGGAATGTGTTTCATGACGATGGCAGAAATATTTCGAGGCATCTGGGAGACTTTTCCATTCTGTGAAATGAGCGAAATTTCAACGTCGAGTGTAAAAGTTACGAGGAAACTTTTTGCTACATCCTATGTATTTGCAGTGGCGCGTAGGTTCGTCTTGTGAGTGATGTTTCAATTTTTGCTGATACTTGCCGTGAGCATCCGCGAGGAGATTGTTTGTGGACATTACGCGGGCATATCACACTTTCGGAGGTCATTCGTAATTGGATGGTTTTGTATGGTTTGGGTATTGTTGGAGCGTCAAGTCTTACCGTTGGATATTTTTTGGCGTGTATTTTTCCCTTTGATATGAAAAGTTTTCGCGTAACCCGAGTGTGTTTGTAGTTTGCATAATTCCCGTAGCTGCCGTTGAGCCTGTTGTTTCGTTGAGAAATTTTGGTTTTATCGACCTGCACAGAAAAAAGGATTTGATTCCTCGCTTTGAAATGGTTTTTTTTAATTGAAATTGCGGTACAAAATGGGCGTGTCTCGCAGTACCGTTTGTGCGCCTTTTACCGAGAGACGAATTTTCGGAATTTTTTTTTGTTCATACCGCTTTAACTGTACCATTTTCAGTGCTTGGAAAATTGAAAAAACCCTACCATTCACCACACGTCACGTGTTTCTGCTCGACTGAACAAAATTTTTTTTTATTCTTGACTGATGGGCTATTTTTTTGCTTTCAGGAAATCGTTCAGTTCCAAGTTGATGGGAAACCTGTTAGTGTTCGAATTGCAGTGAGTCATTGTTTCCTTTTACGCTTTTCTAGATGGCAGTTTTGTTCGCCAATTTAAGAACTTCCGCGAAGTGGTTCACTTTTTGCCTGCTTATCGCTGTGAGCCGTGGACAATCCTCTGAAGAAAACACGGACACAATTGTGATCAATGCTACGGAAGTTTTTGTCCAAAGGCTGACGGAAATCTTCGACATCCCTCGAGGTAATATCATCTGAAGAATATCGCTGAGAGGGTGGGGGGGTTATTTTCAATTATTGTGAATTTCGAATTTTTTTATTCCCCTTGCTTCACTAAACTAAGTCTTCTAGGGACTTTTCTCTGACTAGGTCAATGTTGAGAACTAAATTTTCAAGTCCCACATCGGTGAATTTCTATTTGTGGAGCTTCCCTCTATTCTCTATTTCAGTTTCTTTTGCTTATGCGCCTGCGATTACAGTAATCAAATGAATTTCTGATCTTGAGTACTTCTGTTTTTGAGTACTACAGTATTTCTGTTGGGCTCGAATACTGTACCGAGGAATTCACTCTCGGAATTTCTTGTTCTCTTATTTCAATTTATGCAGGAGTCAACAAACATTCTTTTTATGCATCGGTCATGGGATACCCTGATCTCCACAATTGGATACATTATGCCTACGATGAAAGGAAAGGAGAAGGTTACATGTACGGAATGACACCTTTGCCAGGGCAAACGAAGGTTGGATATACATTTTATTGCATTTCTTCAATTTACTGGTCCGTTTTCATAATTCTGTGGGGCATTGTTCTTCTTCAGCTTCATCTGTCCTCTTTGGAATTGGCCACTTATAATTGTAGGGTGATGGAAGTCACGCTCATATCAGTTGCAAAGCCTGGTGCGTTGTGGTGGCGGTGTTTCTTTATGAAACCTTTTAGAAACTGTTTTACTTATTTTTTATTACCGAAAATGTAGGACACGCCCGCCGGCAAGTTGAAATCGAGCTGTACAACATGGATGTACAGGATATGTTGATCGGAAATCGAATGGAATCATTGAAGAATGTTCTGCGAAACAATTTGTGGAGATCAGCGGACGATTTGTACTACACCCTGCTCGAGCCCGCGAAAAGGCCGAATCGAATGCCCAGAGAGAAAGAAGGGTTTGTAAATTTTACTTTTATTTTTTCGTTTCGTTATCACAGTAATTTGCAAAGGAAGAGTTAGTGGATGAAATTACTTGAATAACGGATGAATAATTCTTTCGTGGCTGTTTCGAAATGGCTTCTGTCCAAAAAATTTTCGAATATATTATGTATTTATTTATTTATTCGTTTACAGGGTCAGAGTGAGACTCGGAAGTCGGGCACGTTTCTCAAACGACTTGAAGGTTCTTCAAATGGAAGTTCAACCTCTGTACGAGCGAAGACCTTGTCCAATCAATTTCAAGAAAACTACTGCGGAACGTTTTTTCAGAGGGGAAAACTTCGGTGTGGATTGGTGTGGTTTTCGCTTGGTGAGTGTTCTTTTAGATTGGGATTTTATTCAAGTTCCCGCAGGAGTATTTTGGTTGAAAATTTATTTTCTCTAAAAGTTTGTCTGCTTAGACTTATTTTAGTTTTTTCGTACTCACCGTGAGATCTCTCCCGTCCCTCCATTTGATTTAGTGTTGAAAGTATTTTTCAATCGCGGTATTGACATTAAAAGACATCTGATTCTTCTCGATTTAGATCAACGCGGAGCCCGGAAAGGCGGCGATAACGTTTTCTCCAACTACGGCGTCACATTCGGGTGATGTTTGGGAAACTTTCAAGGGCCAGCACGACAGCAGTATTGCAGTGACGCCTACACCTAGCTACATAGGACATCCCTATGTGCGAAGAGAGTGTGTTCCTCAAAGGGACTATTTGTGGGACGCACTTTTCGCAGTCGTAATTCCGTTGATTTCCATGGTTTCCTTGCTTATCCTGCTGACAATCATCATGTGCGTCAATGTCGATTCGTGGTGAGTATTTTGTGGGATGTTGTGGTATTTTTCATATTAAAGTTTTATTCGTTTATTTTGAAATTTTAGGAGTGCCTCGAGAAAGAACGAGGACTTGGAAATGAAGTACAAGGAAACGCAAGGCCTGTTGAATCCCCCGTTGATCCGCGACAGTGTGAGCCCCGTGAATGAAATGGGATCGAATTTCCCCGATGGTTTGGTTCGTTCTCGAAGCGAGTCTCCTGAAAGCACCCAACCGAAGATTATCCCATCTCCGAGGTATTCATTTCATCCAAATCGATTCATTTTTGGAGAGATTTCAATGCAATACTGATTTTGAGAGAATTTCCTCGATACACCATCAAATACATTTGTCGGATTCTTTTTCATTTAATTTCAAAATTTCCTTTCCAGACATTTCTTTCTTGAAAAATAGATCCAAAACGGAGGTTGAGAAATGAATACGAATGAAATGCTGTGTTGGGTTTTGAGTCCTTCGAGTTCAGAATGATGAGAAACTCTTCCAGTTTTTGTTTGTTTGTCTTGCTGTATCCAGTATAAAAATGATTTCTTCATGATGTTGGATGGACAATTTATAATTATAGATAACTGTATATTTTTTTAGGCTATCTGCAGAGCGTGTCATAATCGGACCAGACGGCAAAGCTCCTCCACCGTACCACTCCAAAGAAATCAAGTGAGTTGATAGCAAAGAAAAATTTGAATCTCACGGGTTGACTGAATCGTATTTTTCTTTTCGTTTCCCAGCGGGAAAGCAATTCAAGGATATCACGTGTAAACTTCGGAAAGGAATCTTCATATCCGTGCGTTTTCTCCGTGGGAACGAACTGCGTTTTTCCCCGGTGCTGTATTGAACATTGGGCGTTGATATTTCTAAGCGCAATTTCCGTGGAGCGTGGATGTTGTTTTTAAGGTTGAAAAAATCGGGAGTTGCGTCTTCGTTGTGTTCCGATTAAGTGTTTCTCTGCGGTACGTCAGTGTTCGTTCTCTTTGAAAGAATCAGTGTAGCTGTATGTGTAATCTCAATTTCTAAATGGTACATTCAGTGCTGAAAAGGGGGAATTCGTGATTTTCGTCGACGAATTGTTCATATGGGCACTAATATCGAATTGTTGGTTGTGCGTTTGCTTAGGACTTCTCAGTCATAAGTGAGGTTTCGTTTGGTAACGTCAGATCAACGAGGTTAATAACAGAATTTGATCTGTGAACCTGTTGTCACGCAAAATGCCACGCGTAGTTGTGTTCTCTTCGTAAAATCGATCTGTTACCATTTCCTGTCGCCTGCAGGAAATTAATGCTGCGAGGTTTATAAGGAAGGGATCTTTTTTTTCAGCGCGTTTTGTGTTTTGTTGTGAAACGCGACTGTCTTGAGTTTTCTGTGGAAGAAAAGTTACGAAATCTTTGTAGTTATAGCTGAGGAATTTTTTCTTTGTTTTTCATGTTGAGCGAAGACATCATCATCGAATGTCCAAGTTTTCTGTCTCCAATTTCGGAAATTGTTGCATTTTGAGAAAGTGGTTGATGTTACTAGAAATTCGCGTCGAAAAGACGAACAATTTTGTTGATTCGCGATACCTGTATGATGATTTTCTAATGCTCTCAGGACTCTAACCTCGTTGAGAATAAACGATGCGAAAACCGCGAGATAATCATGTTTGGAACCAAGACTAATGTTTACTTGGCTGTGATTCACAGGAGCGAACGTGCTTTTGGGTGATAAAACAGTTGTGCGGTTTTCATTTTATTTATTCGTGTCAAACGCGAAAAGGAATCGCGATGTGAATCGAAAGACGAGGGAGAAAAGGTACCTTGGTATTCCTGGTCACGCGCCAGTTTTTTTTTTTCCTCTTTTCATTTTGGAGACCGGAAAGAATGACGACGTTGCCGTTGCTCTTGCACGCTGCGGCGTTAGTGGTGGAGCGAGCCGTTTGCCACGCGGGAACGTTCGTGCTGTTGGTGACGTTTTTCACCGTGCAGCGGATCTGCTTGCCGCACGCGGCCAAGTTCGTCACTGGCTGCTAGCGACGAGTGAGTTCTCATTTTCTGTACTTTACTATTACTGTTCGAGGGTTGTCTTTCAAATAGATGTGATCACAAAAAAATGAATAAATCACTGCTTGGCCATTAATGTTCTCAAGTTGAGGGATTTTTGAGAGAGTTTGTCAATTTACTGCATCCGGATGAGTGAAAACTTCCTACTTACAGCCGGAGTTCTCCGCCCAATTTACAGTGGGCTAAAATTTGTCGTGCCACCTGAGAAAATTGCATCCTTTTGTTTTAACCTATATCTAAAATGTAGAAAAGATCGTGGATGAAACAATAAAATATTATCAAGTTTCGTGTGAACTCCGACTGAAATGAAAAGTTTCCAGTTATCATCGTGCAGTGAATTATAAATCTTCTAAAAATAGGCAGACAATTTTAAAACCTTGAACATCATGGGCTATGTCGTGATTTTTTTTTCACAATTACTCTTACTCTAAAATATCAGACGCCGCGTCCAACTGGGAAAAACCATCGTACATTACTGTACTGTTCTGCTTGCCTCTTGGATCCGGGATCTCGTTTTTTCACATTGTGCAAAACTGGAGAAGTTACAGGGTCACTTCTCGCATTACTGCAACTCCGATAACGTGATACAATCGAACCTCTTCAAGTCAAACTTTAAGGCACAGTCCAAGTTTTCACCAAAGAAAAAAAATTCGGAGCCATTTTTGTAAGGGGGGGGGGGGGAAGAATTACCGCAAATTGTAATTGGTGATATTCTGGGCCTTAAATTGCTTTTTAAATAATTTGATGGGATGCCGTACTTGAAAGCAAGGGTTTATTCGTCCAATTAGTCTTTCAATTCTTTTGAAAACACATCAACTTACATTTTGATTGCTTTTCTCTTTCCTATGCTAATAAAGTAATAATGCAAAAGACCATCATATTATTCGAGTTATGGGCTTATAACCGTTTGAGGGGGAAGCCTTTGAGTTGGGGGAGGTTTTAAATGCATTGTTTCAAAAGGAATTTCGGACACGGAATTGAGAAACAAAATTCTACGAAGGGAAGTTCGAGTTATTGATTTTCTACTGTATTTCTTTCAAGTTGAGATTGCCTACTTGAGCTGAGCCTCTGCCTTAACAAGGGGTTCTGTTATCATCACCTTACAGTAGCCTAATTGTTACCTTAGAAAAAGAACTTTTCAATGTTCAGCCTTCTCAGGGCAAATCCCGATGTACAGTACTGTAATTGCATTATCTTTTAAGCTAACATATGAGTTCTGTGTACTCTACTGTAATAGATTTAGGTTAGGTTATGCGTGTTGATACAATTCCTGAGCGAGATATCCTTGGTAATACAGTGCCGTGTTGAGTTTTATTTTTAGCTTATCCAGGAATCGGATCCAATCCTTAAATGAGTCCTAGCGATATATTTAGACCCAGCTATGAATACTGTATATCCGTTCCCCGGAAACATTTCCCCTCTAAAAATAGGTTTCTTCTTGACTGTTGTTATTTTGGGGGAAACAACGGCTGATACTTGATAGTTTCTGGTGCCTCTCTTCGCATGCTTTTTTTTTTCTTTTTTTATTAAGCGCGGTTTTACTGTGATACCTTGAAAGCGTTGACTTTCAAGTAGAGAATCGGTGTGAGGTCTCACTTGATGTGGCCACTTTTGCATCAATTTTGAGAGTTGGTTTGATGAAGAATTTTTTAAGAACTGGAATTGGGAAATCGTATACTGTGCTGCAGTTCTTCATCAAATCTGCGTTTTGAAGTGAGGACAAACGTCAACAGTTTCGAACTTTCGATAGAGTCTGCTGAATAAAATGCGGTGTGATCACGGAATATCAATCTAACTGCCTTTCTGATTGAATCAGTTTTAGGCAGGATAAGTGTCAGTGTCTGTAGTTTTCGAAATTTCGCAGATTTTAAAAGTCGTGTGTTTTGCAGTGATTCCTTTATGTGCTGAAATGAAAAAGTCGCACGTAGAATTGTTAACAGAATCAGGCATTCGGCTGATTCCGAATTTAAAGGGAAAACTGCGAGGAACCAATTGGCGTGGAACGCAGGTTAATGAAAAAGTTCGATGGGATCTTCGGTTTTGTGTTGAAGAAGGAAAGAGTTCCGAATCTGTTTGTTCACAAGTTTGTCGGTTTACAATGTGCGATATCGTGTTCAAATTCCCGGGCTTCCCATGGGAAAAGAAAGACTTGCGATAGTAGGAAAGTGGCACTTGCTCGAAACCAATTGAATTTGCGAAGCGATTTTTCGTGGTTCGGATAGAGTCGAGAACAGGTTTGCTGACGTCGCATCTGGGATTCGGATTTCCTTTTTTTTTTCTCAACCATAATTGTGTTCATCGAGTCGAGGCTATTCTTCAGAATATTAGATCATGGGGCGCTCAGATTTTTGAGCGAGGACCAAAAGTATTTTTGCCAATTAGTCCGTTGATGTAAAAAAAAAATTTGAAATTTTATCAGCCAGGTTTAAAAGTCTTTAGAACCCCCCAGTCGTTCCTTTGTGATCGAACTGAGTTGGTTTTTAGTATTTTCACTATGCAGACCTTAAAAGATTTGTTCCACCACCTGTTGATCCGGTGTCTTGATCTTTCAGTTTTTTGGTGGACTCCTTCGTTATTCCCTTGCTGACGAAACACGTGAGGGATAAAATGGAGCGGAAGTTTACCAAGGGATTGATCCGCCCGGGAATGGCGGCCCAACTTCGTGAGACCGTGAGCCAGGTGGTAAAAGAAACAGAAAATCAAGTGAGTATAGCAGTTTTCCTGTTTTTCTATGCTGTAGAAACCCGATCGCAGTACTGTATTTCAATCAACCCTGCTCAACTTTGATTGAAAGGTAACAATGCACCTCTCGATTATGACGTGAGCTGCTTCTTTCTCCGCGAAGTGATTGATCGTGAAAGTTTTTTTTTGGAAATATCCGTAAAAATGCTTGAGATCATTTATACATTTCTAAACTTCATCCGTTGAAAACAATTTGTTTTCAATTATTGTATTTGAACAAGTCCGAATTTTGTAATTTAAAATCTGCTGGATTTCGAGAAACGTTCCAGTTCTGCCCTTCCGTGAGATTTCGTGTTAGTTTTATTTGTCAAAAAAATTTCTATCGACACGATCATTGATTTTTTTTGTCAATTGCAGACGAAATTGGCTCGTGCCGAACCAGTAGATTATGAAGCTTTCATGAACAAGCATAAGACGCTCATCGTGAACGACGTTGATCGTGACATGTTGCTCTTCCCTCAAGACGACGTTTCGGTGAGCATATGCTTTTAAATTTGTTTTCGGAAAGTGTTGGAAATGTAGTATTGTATTGTCTTATTTCGTTTCAGCTGAAGAGTGTTCCGCGGGAGTGTCGGACGTCTGTTCCGACAGTGACCGGGGAAATGGTTTCCAATTCAAGCTCAGTGTTCGTGAAAGAGTGCCTAAAATCCTACCTTGCCGAGTGGAAAGTTGTCGATTACAAATATGCTCAGTTTTCTGGCCCCTACTTGAATTTACCAAGGTAAGGCATTTCGGAGGAACAAAAAATGGTTTCATTATAATCCATGAGTTTATTTCAGTAGCATCACGAGTACCGTAATTCAAATGTAATACAGGTGAACTCTCTTCACAACGAAATTCTATGGAACATAAAAAAATTAATTGTGGAGGGAATTCCGTTGTAGAGAACCTCTATAACATGGAGAGAGAACCTGATGGAAAAATAAATTCGTTAAACAGAGAAAATCTTCGTAGGCAAGATTGATGTAGAGAGAGTCCACCTGCATTATGGGTCACTTATTCAAAAGCAAAAATCCTTTTGTAGCGTGTCATTTTCATTCGCTGGGGAATTTCCACGTGTTCCTCTGTACTGTATATTCGAGCTTCGACAGCACGTTTTCAGACGAATCTTGATTTTTTTCTAAAATGAGGCTCGCACTTATGATTCCCTCAGTTTTCTGAGGAATAATTTTGCGCAGTTTTCGGTTTTGCGCCGCAGACATCAGAGCTCTCTGAAAATATTTGTGAGAACCGAATTTTTCGATGGCATTTTTAGGCGGAATTGTACAGTACTGTTAATTCTTTTTGAACAGGTTTCCCAGGACCCTTAACCTCCAAGAACTTGTGTACGAAATAGATCTTGACAATGAAGATGCAGAATCCGTGACGTTGGGGGTGAGTTTCAAGATTTTTCGAGTGCAGAAGATTCATTCTTGGATTGATCGTACGTTTATTGAACTACAGGGAGTCGCTTGTCCCGAAGCCGTTGCGAAAGAAGGATATTTACTAAAGGGTCCCGAAGGTGGCGGCGACTGGCTTTTCGGCAATATCGGTTCCAAGGCCCTCAAGCGTCGTTTTGCCCGTCTACGCCAAAGCGGCGACGGAACCTATCTCCTCGAGTTCACTAAAGACGATCAACCCAAAGGAACGATAGTTTTGGATTTTGCTCGTGAAGTGACCCGAGCCACGAGGCGAGGTCGCAATGCTTTCGAGATCAGAACCGGATCGGGTGCAGGAAGGAAGAACTATATTTTGGCCGCAGAGACTGAGGAAGATTTGGTGGATTGGCTGGAGAAACTGGGAAGGGTCATCACGCAAAATGCGAGGCTGGATGGCGGCATTAGAACGAGTGATCGAGGCATGTTTTTTTTTCTTTAACTTCGTGCTTTCACGCGTCCTTCGAAATCGAAAGATTTTATCGATTGAGTTTGGTGTTCAAGTTTCCGAATTCTGGTGTTCAAGTTTCCGAATTCGATCGGTTTGAACGTCGTTCTTGACCTATTACGTAAAATATTATCAGTTCAAAAGGCTTTACAGTATTCAATTTGCATTATTATTATTTCGATAACGGTGAAGAAAAATAATGTTTTCAAATCTGTCGTTTGTCCGTGTTGCAAGGTGAAGGTTTAATTTATGATCAGGGTGTCAGAGTTGTGAGCTATGATTGAGTTTCAATGGGAATTTTGTATTTTTTGAGCTGCTGACGGGTTTGGATAACCATGAGTGAGTTCAAGGTTCTTTGATTAACACAGAATGTTCTCATCGATGTTTTTTTTTTTAATTCATGGAAATCGGAATTTTAAAAAATAATTACCGGTATATGACAGTCTTCCTGTCCATGGATTTTTTGGCATTATTCCGTGATTTCCTGTACGAAAATATTAGCAGCTGAAGAAAAGACAAATCACCCAATCAATCCTCGTATTTCTTTGTAAGACTAAAGTAAACAAGAAAATCTGCCGGAGCTCATGTCCGTGGGATGGCTCATAATTGAGACTCACTTCCCGGGAAATGATGAGAGAAAATTTGTCAACGGTAAACACCGTGGTTCGATTTTCGAGCGGGTTTAAAAAAAAAATCGTTTGCTTTGATTATTCGTAATTTGAGGTTTGTGAAGAGTTTTGCAGTGTGTCCGAGTATTGAACGATGGGGTTGTTACCGCCTTTTTGCGACGTCTAGTAATCATTTACCAAACAGACAATTCAAGCATCACGCCATTGATCGCCTCGATTTTGCTGGAATACTTTCAACCTCCCTTTTTTTAACGCTGAAGAAGAAGAAGTTAAAACACATCGAAACTTAACACACTGTTGACTGCATGCAACTTTTCGAATTTTTGTGGAAAACTTTTTTTTGCCTGCCTTGTTTGAAAACTTATTCGTTTGTACCGGGCATACTTACCTATTCAGTTTGGAAGGCTGCTTAATTTTTCGGAAATTATGTTCCTTTTTATGCAGTGCCTACACCTCCATTGTGTACCTTGCCAAGTTCGGATTTGGGGATTGACTGCGATGGGCATTTTGCAACTTTGCGAGGATTGGAACAAAGCTTGAATCCCCAGTTGACAAAGTATGCTAAGGAAACGGAAGCCACAATTTCTCATCGAAGGAAGGAAAATCGACAAGGACTTTTCCACGTGTATCCTGACATGCCGGTTAGTCTATACGTGGCTGTAATTCTTCAGAGGGCTGTTCTTTCAACAACAAAAAATGTATTCACTCTATTCTTGAAGCTTTGCTGAAGCTGAGGATTTGTTTCAAATATCAATCAGCAATTGAGAATTCATCGGGATCTCAGATTTTCCGAGTTGTGATCTCTCATACCGGGTCCCCATCTTTAAAAAAAGAGGATCCTTTTGTTTCAATAGGTTCACGTTTGTTCAGAGTTCATTGGTATCGAATGCTGGATTCAATCGCTTGTAAGACGCGGTTTTTTTTTTTAATTTTATTTATTCTGACTCGTAATAAGAAAAAGGATCAGCACGATGTCACGCAGTATACGTTCGAGAAATTACAGTCGAACCTTTTTAACTCGTATTTCAAGGAAATAGAAAAGAATCGAGTTAGGGAGGTTTTCAATGCATTATTTCTGTGGGAATTCAACAAAGGGAGGTATTCGAGTTAACGAGGTTCAACTGTGTAATGTTTCACGGGGCGGGTTTTAGGTTTGTACAAATAATATACCCTTGGTATTGTCATCATTTCGGGTTTCTTCTATTCAGAGATGTCCAGTGGAAGAACCGCCGAGTCTGGAAGACCAGGCACCTCCTTGGCAAGAAGGCCATGGATATGGTTTGAAAGTTGCCTTCAAAGATATCAAGCTTTTCTTCAAACTCTGCTGTCCGTCGACGAACTCGCCTGGCACTCCCGTTGAACCCTATTATACCTCCGTTGCCTTGTTTGACGCTCGTATCGGGATTAAACTCTCGGAGGATTTCCATTTTGATGTGAATCCAAATTCCGTGAAGGAGTTGGTCGAAAACGAAGAAAGGACGCCCGGCGAAAGTGTCATTTCTGCTTTGCCGCACTTGGAAGGGCTATCAGTTGAATGGCTTTCTGCTGCTGATCAGGTAAAATGTGTTTTTTTTTTCTTCAGGTATTTCTCCATCGGGGCGTTGAATAATGTTTGTTTGTTTCATTAGCTAACGTAAGTGAGACCTTTGAATTAATATACGCCATTTTTTCGAGTCATCTGTGGAATATGACCTTCATTTAGTTAAAATTGGCGGTGAAGGCGTCCAAAAATGTTTGAAAAATCGCGTTAAGTAATATAAATAAAGTTTTGTTGCCGTTTTCACTCAGAACGAAGTTAAGGGGTGAGTGACTGACTGGGTTCAATTGCTACTGGAGCAATCTTCGTGCACTTTTTACTGACAGTGACGTCAAACTTGAATAATTTGTAAATGAAATGGACGAAATTTAAGCTGGGATAAAAAAAGAGGCTCATCGCGCAGTAACTTTTTGGATACCATGCTTTTTTCTATAATAACCGTTGATTTTTTTTTTTAGGCATTATTCTCGATCATGTCTTCATCGAAATCCGATATTTACATCGTGCTGAGGATTGAAAAGATTTTACAAGGCGGTCTAGTAAGTGTGGCGGAGCCGTATATTCGGAATCCTAGCCAGAAGAATGGAGAGAAGGTGCAAAAAGCTTTTCATGCTTACGCTCAGAGGTGAGAACCGTACAAATATTTTTGTTGTTGTTGCGGAAAATCGTTATTAATTAGAATTTTTTGTTTTGTTTCAAGGTTGGGCCAGTACAAGATGCCATTTGCTTGGGCGACGTGTCCCTTGTTCTCCCTGAATGGGAAACTGGATACATCGCAACGAACGTTGTCTTTGTATCGTGTGGATCCTTGCAAATTTTCGGACGCGGACCTTGTTCGGTTGTTACCCGATGTGAAGAGGCTGGAGAAGGAAAGCAAGTTGCCGAGGATCCCGGGATATTTCTCTTTCAGGCTCGAACGTATCCTCGGCGTTCCATCTAGTTAGTTCATCGTTTTATTTATGGGTTGTCCAAAAAGTTATACTTTACTGCGGTAAAACATGAGTTTTTAAACATTTTAATCACTCGCCTTTTGAGTTTTCCTGTGCCCATCAACTTTTTTGAAAACCATGTTACTCAGTATTGGCTTAATTTCCTTTGAAATCAACAGTTGACTTTTCTTTTATTTTTTCCACGAAGATACTCTGACGTCGTCGTTGATGCCTGTCATTCCGTTCCCGATTCCTGCGACGCATCCGATGACACTCGAAGTTCAAGAATTTCCTTCATCCCGAGTAGAACAATCGTCGCCGCATTTGTCCTTCTTCAATATGCTGTACGTGTACCCCCTGTCGCTGAAATACGATGGACAGAAAACTTTCTCGAGGGCGAGAAATATTGCGTGTTCTGTTCAACTGAAGAATTCAGATGCTGAAGATGCGCAGCCACTTTTGGTTCGTGATCATCTTATTTATTTTTAAGCGTTCTCAATTTAATTTGGGGTTTTGCATTGTGTTTTGAATTGAAGCGTTTTATTTTTTGAATTGTACCTCCCGAAATTGAGAACCTTCTGAAAATTCGAAGTTTATGGCATCTTTTGTGATGTAATACGTTTTTTCTTTTTTTCTTTCAGGCTGCAGTTGGCAGAAGTGGAGAATCCATTTTGAACTACCGAACCGTGACTTCCGTGTCACATCATAGTCCAAATCCGGATTTCTATTTGGAAGCGAAATTTTTGCTTCCGCCTGAAGTCAGCTCGAAGATGCATTTGTTGTTCACGTTCAGTCATGTTTCTTGTGAGCCTGCGAAAAAACGCGAATCGGTTGTTGAGAGCGTTGTTGGATACGCTTGGTTGATGTTGTCTGAAAACGGAAGGTGGGGTTCAATTTTTTCCCCCGAAGGTTTTTTCCTTCTCATTCGTTCTGTGTTGCTGTTCTTAGGTTGAATATCGGGGATCATCATTTGTCAGTTGCTGCTGCGCTTCCTCCGGGCTATCTCAGTGTCGAACATCTCGGATTGTGTAAAGGGGTGAGCATTTAACATTTTACAGCTTCAATTTATACTTACTGTATATGAAAAACCGGTGTTGGTGACTTCAACGTTGAACCTCGCTCTTGAATGTCCGGCAAATGTCACGTGAATCACTGAAGCGCGTAAAAATTCATCCAACCGATTTTTAACTTAAAACCAACGTGATGTAAACGTAATGTGATTTACTTAGAATAACGCGATACTGCTTAGACTTGAAAAAAAAAATTAAGATGACACCCATTTAATGGCGAGGAAAAATATGGGAACGGTGGGTTGAAGTGAGAACGAAAAATCTGACGAAATTATCTTTTTTTTTTTTTTTTTCAAGTTTGTCGGCCCGGAAATCAAGTGGGTAGACAATCAAAAACCGTTGTTTTTGCTTCGTGTGACGACTGTGAGTTCAGTTCATTGTCCGGATTCTCACATGCACGCATTTTTTGCTCAACTTCCGCTGGACGTATTGCTCGGGGAGCGATCAAAAGTTAGTTTTTGAAAATTGATCTTATTTTGGTTTGATATTTTTTCTGAAACTAATTCATTCATTATTTGTATCCCTGAAGGAGAAGGAAGGCAAGAGTTTGTCTGATGTGACCAAAGAAGTTTCCAAATTCGTTAAGGTGAGCTCTTCGGATTCACTGTATCTACCGTGTTTCTCATGAATTTGCCTTGTTTGTAAAATAATATATTATACATGCTTTTCTGAAACCTGAAATATTTTACTGTGTGACCCTTCCCTGAAAAAGAAGTCTTAGTCGTCATGAGTAATGGTGGGTCATTTTAGATTAAATTGTAAATCAGCACATGAGAGTTATAATGGACGAAATGTTCAGGTTTTTTCCCCCGATTTTAAGCTATGCATCACTTTGAAATTTATAAATCGGCCCAGAATTTCCCTGTTCACTCGGTAGAAAAATCCATCTTACTGAACCCTAAAAATGTGCCCTGGTCTATGATTCGGAAAATATATGAATACCGTACCTGTACGCTGTACGGCGACCGTTGTTTTTTTTTTTTTTTTTAAGATACAGTACTGTATACCGTAGAGGCGTAGATTATTTATATGAAATAAATACTCAATTATTTTTCTAGGCTCTTCATGCAGTGGAACCTTGTTGGTTGTTGAGATACCTGCAACCTGTGTTGTGTCGCCTGTTTTCTTTACTGATCGTTTGCCCGAACGATGAGGACATCCAACTCAGCGTTGCCAAAACTGCTGTCCACATCGTTCATCAAGCTGAAATGGCTGAGCATCAGGACACTATGCTTGCCTACACGAAGGTTTGTTTTGGAAATGGATTTCAATTAAGGTACTCGGGGTTGTCCCGAGAATTTACTGCATCGTGATGAAAGATGTCATGATTCATGTGACAAATTTCCTTCTTCGTCGATTTTCACGATTGTGTTCAAAACCGTTTTGATTTTTGTCAGTTTCCATTTGCTTCTAAATCCCCCTGTGGACTATTGAACACTGATGAGATTAGCATGAAGGAATCAATATAGTTTCTGGTGGACATTAAAAAAATAAATTGAGTCAGTTTTTTGCTTTAAGCAATCCTTTTTCTTTTACTAATTTCATTGTACTGTATTTCTGATCCCTCAAGAATACAAAATTCAGATGAACTCTCTCTCTCTCTACAGCGAATCTTGTCTACAACGATATTCTCTTGTATAGAAGATATTTTTTTGGACCCGAAGGGTGAAGTTATATGGGGTCTTCACAACGCTTCCTTTTTGTTGGTCCATTGAATTTCGATGTAAAAAGAGTCCACTTGTATTAATTTTACTGCTACGCGAAAACCTCGAGACATCCATGTGTGTAATGAATAGAATTCATATCCTGAATAATTATTTTTTCAGTACGTGTTCGATTTGGACGCTTTGGCTACTGGTGCCATGAAAGAAATGAAGGAGGGTGACGATGGAGTCACACTGCATGAACAGATGTGTCGAGCTTTAACTCTACTGCTTCGACCGGCAAATACGGACGCGTTGGTGATAAACAAGTTTTTGCGGCATACTGGGTTTTTCTTTAGGTTACTCGCCAAAACCATGGCGCAGTACCTGCTCATCACGGGTAGAATCAAGGTTCGTTCTAAATTTCAATATCGCATTTGAATTTGAAATTCAAGGATTTTATCGCCTTTTTTGTTTTTAGATGCAACGACATGAAAGATTCTCTGGCGACTTTCATTACCGACTGCAGTCCTTATTGCAAGCTTTGTCGCCGCATATCATCCAGAAACACAAGGATTTGGCTCCTGAAACGAGAGAGGCGAATTTTTGCGTAGCGCATTTCATCAAGGTAAATTCCAATTGAATTTTTGTACTGCGTAAGATTCGCGTCTCGTGAAAATGATTTTCTCACTCATCCTGGGTTTTTTCTGTAGAGATGCATGTCCTTGACGGATCGAGGATTTGCTTTCCGATTGATCGCGTTTTACATGGAGAAATTCGGTCCTGGAGATCCGCAGTTGTTGCACGAATTCAAGTTTGATTTTATCCGTGAGATCATTTCGCATGAGCACTACGTCCCGCTGAATTTGCCGGTTATTCCTGGGAAAAGAACGAAAGAAGGTGAGATAAACTCTTCTTAAAAGTAAGTACAAATTTCTAAACGTTTTTTTTTCTACTTTTTATGGGTCAAGAAATGGCTTCCAAGTTTGTGTTGACACCGGACTTCCTGTCGCAACATTATTTGTCCGGAGTTCTGTTGAAGGAATTGAAATTCGCCCTCAACGATTTCCCTGCGACCCGTCGCCTTGCCGTGAACATTTTGCGGAATATTTTGGCGAAGCACTCGTTTGATGAACGATATCGCAATGATGTGAGTTGCCGTTCAAAATATAGCGCGTCAAAATTTTCGCTTCTCAAAGCGGCGGGTGTTCAGAAGCAAAAACTGCGAGTGAAAAGCAACATAATTATCAAGTACTGTTCTTCAAACAAAATTTTGATTTAATTTGGTCATTTTCTGCGTATGCTTTGATCGGATAAGCGTTTGAGATGTTTAAATTACTCGTGCAACTGCGTGATTTTCTGACGTGAGGAACTCCGTTGCACATGTTCTGTTTCGTGTATCTTGACAAATGATTTTCATGTTCGCTAAATTCGGCACGTGCTGTTCGAGTTCGCGCGATTTTTGGACGCCCCACCCTAAATTTTGCCGTCGCATATACGAGAACTTGAAAAAATCTGTCTTTCAGTCTCAACAAGGACGAATAGCAATGCTTTATTTGCCATTGATCACGATCGTACTTGAGAATGTTTCCCGATTGGACACTGCGGATCCAGGAAACGCTGGCAAAACAGGAACCATTGTTACAGACACACATTCTCGAAGCCAGAGTCAAGCACTCAGTTTTACGGAAAGCAACTTTTCCGCTGGAACTTCAACAATTTCCTCGTGAGTTTTTTTCATCGCTTCCTTGTCACGTTTTTGATGATTGATGCAATAATTTTTGTTTGTTTGATTTTGCAGACGATCTAGTTTTGTTGAAAGCGTGGCGCTTTCTACGGAATCGTCGGTGCTCGATATGATTGCTGGTGGTGAGTTCTTGTTTAGTTTTGCTGTTCACTGGAAACTAAAGTACGGTTTTGTCTACACCGATTTTTTTTTTGTCCCATAGGATTCTCTGGAACATTGCTGCCCAACTCAGACGTGTGGGCCACAAAGACAATAATTTTGAGGTCTCTTAATTTTCCCCTTTTAAAGGAAACATTTCAAATTTAATTCAGTGCGATGCATTAAATCATAAGCATAACCCTGCATAATTTTTGAAGTGCAAAGTAGCATTTTGAATTTTTAAATTCGTCTTGCAAGATACTGTACTGTAAAATATATTTTGAATTGTGTCGACCGCCACCTTGAAAAATTATGTGAAGCGACGGTGGAATGGATGAAGTGTCTCTGTGGGTCATATTCACCCCGCGGGCCACATGTATGGCAGCACTGCTTGACAACGAATTTTTTTTATGAATTTCGTTGCAAAAAGAGAGAGATATTACCCGTTCAGAAGTATACGGATTTCAATGAAAATTTGATATTCTCCGAAGATGACGCGCACTCTACTTTCCTTCTCGTCTAAAAATTTTAGAAAGCATGCGCGCGTGGTACTCGAGTAAATTCTGTACTGCTATTTCACGAAAATATTATGGTTTTTTAATCGAAATTATCACTAAACTCTGTCATCAGGTACAACGCTTCCTGCGGGCTGCAAATTGTCCGTCACCGGAGCGATAATTCCGCCTGCCGCCAATTCCCCTTCGAATCTGCGCTTCAGAAGACATCATCGTGGCTCTGAGTGTACGCTTACGAATGGATCGATCGGTGGGGTAGAATCCGTTTTGGACGAAGAAGACGAACCGGATGGGGAAGATGACGACACGCCGACACCGACAGGTGCTTCGCCCGCTGCGACGAGATCCAGTGCTACGAGTATTTCGACGAGTACCGAAAAATCGACCCACCGTAGGTTTGTGTCGACTAGGAAAACGCGATAACGATGTCTCGCAATGTACGAGCGCGTAATGAAACAACAAACGTTTAGAGCACGTCTTGTGCAGAACTATTTTCTAGATAAAAAAAATAAATACTGCACTTACTCAAGTACTGCACGCACATCTTTTTTCTCGAAATTGAGAGGAAAAAAGGGGGTACGCGTCATGGGCGGGTCTACTTCTTTTCAAGTTTTGGAAGTTTAGGTGTGCATTGTAATCGATTCTTAGGAAAAAATTTTAGGCAGATTTTATCAGAAGAACTTATTTTCATGGAAGCAATCAGAAATTGGTCAAATTCAGATTCAGTGCATGTCTATATTCAAATTTGAATGTGTTGTTCGCAAAATATTGAAGTTCAGCGTCGCTGAAAAATTGGGTGCGCGTCTGACTCTGGATACAATCGAATAAAAATTTTAGACTGAGAAACCTGGGCGCGCCTCTTGCTCGAGGGCGCATGGTACTCCATGAAAAACGGTATATAATGAATTTTTCGGGATTAAAATAAATCTTTCAACCCATTTCAATAGTCAGGAATGGTGCTGATACATCACTTGCTTTGATTTACGCAAAAACTTTTGTTTTTATCTTGGAACACGAGCTGTCTCCGATTGGCGGGAATGTCTCCCAGTTCCTAATCAATAATCTTTTATTTTATTCTGTAGGGTAGCAAGCATGGTCACAGCGCAGAACTTCAGGAAAGACAAGTTGACAACAGGAGAGGTGAAAGAGTTGCTGCTTTGTTTCCTTTGGGTTGTGAAACACGTGCCGCAAGAATTTCTATTGGCCTGGTGGAAGCACGCTGCCAATGACGATATCTGGGCATTCTTCCGAGTAATTGAGTGAGTACATTGTGGATTTAAATAATCCAATTAGATTTTTGCTGATTTTAATAAACTTACGATTTTTAGTACCGTATTTACTCGCGGTATACATTTTTTGCCGTAAAAAATTAGGAAATAAGTGGTGGAAACCGTGAGTGATTACTTTGTAGATGTAAATGATGTACAGGGAATTTTGTTAGGCTCAAATTTATTTAAAATTATGCAACTTCCTATTTTTCTTTATGGAATTATTTTGTTTAATATTATAATTTTAAATAAGAATTCGATTTTCAACCATGCAAAACTGGGCTTCATGTCTTAGGCGGGGATACTATATTGGGCAAATTTCATGCCAAAAAACTGCGGAACGTGTCATTCTCGAAGGTGCGATGTTAATATTGGGACAAGAAATTCAAAATTTTGATGGAAAAATTTGAAAATTTCATGAAAATTTTCGAAAATTTCGTTGAAAAATTCGTTATAACCAGAGATTCTGTGAAAAAAAATTCGTTAAAACGAGATTTTTATAACACTGTACATAAGGCAAACTGCCGGGACCAAAGAAAAAATTCGTTATACTGAAAAATTCGTTATAACGAGATTCGTTGTAACGGAATTCTACTGTATATACTGCACGCACATCTTTTTCTCGAAATTGAAAGGAAAAAAGGGGGTACGGGTACGCATCATGGGTGGGTCTACTTCTTTTCAAGTTTTGGAAGTTTATGTGTGTATTGTAATCGATTCTAATGGGAAATTTTAGACAAATTTTATCAGAAGAAATTATTTTTATGGAAGCAATCAGAAATTGGTCAAATTTAGATTCAGTTCATGTGTAAATTCAAATTTAGATGTGTTGTTCGCAAAGTATTGAAGTTCAACGTCACTGAAAAATTGGGTGCGCGTCTGACTCCGGATACAATCGAATAAAAATTTTAGACTGAGAAACCTGGGCGCGCCTCTTGCTCGAGGGCGCATGGTACTCCAGGAAAAACGGTATATAATGAATTGTTCGGGATTAAAATAAATCTTTCAACCCATTTCAATAGTCAGGAATGGTGCTGATACATCACTTGCTTTGATTTACGCAACAACTTTTGTTTTTATCTTGGAACACGAGCTGTCTCCGATTGGCGGGAATGTCTCCCAGTTCATAATCAATTATCTTTTATTTTATTCTGTAGGGTACCAAGCATGGTCACAGCGCAGAACTTCAGGAAAGACAAGTTGACAACAGGAGAGGTGAAAGAGTTGCTGCTTTGTTTCCTTTGGGTTGTGAAACACGTGCCGCAAGAATTTCTACTGGCCTGGTGGAAGCACGCTGCCAATGACGATATCTGGGCATTCTTCCGAGTAATTGAGTGAGTACATTGTGGATTTAAATAATCCAATTAGATTTTTGTTGATTTTAATACACTTACGATTTTTAGTACCGTATTTACTCGCGGTATACATTTTTTGCCGTAAAAAATTAGGAAATAAGTGGTGGAAACCGTGAGTGATTACTTTGTAGATGTAAATGATGTACAGGGAATTTCGTTAGGCTCAAATTTATTCAAAATTATGCAACTTCCTATTTTTCTTTATGGAATTATTTTGTTTAAAATTATAATTTTAAATAAGAATTCGATTTTCAACCATGCAAAACTGGGCTTCATGTCTTAGGCGGGGATACTATATTGGGCAAATTTCATGCCAAAAAACTGCGGAACGTGTCATTCTCGAAGGTGCGCGCTACTCGAGTGAATACGGTAATTTGTCACTCTCTCGCTTCAAGCCCTCAGCAATCGTAGGGTTTTCACGTTTTTTTTGTTTTCTTTGCTTCAGGTTAGCGCTGATGGAGTTTAGATACCGGGGCAGAAGTTCAGCGCAAAAGTATCCGAATCATTCACCCGGACGAGGACACACGTATCAGTCTTCCGGAAGTGCCAGTCTCCAGTCGAAATTTGCCTCTTGGCGAAGCGGAAGCGACATTGGCGACGGGGACACGTTGAGATCCGAACACGGAACTGCTGCTAGCACACCTCGCAACAGCGTGGGTGGACACGGATATCCGGCGTTGGTACCTGAGCAAGAAGCGCCATTGGGTCCAGCGGACCATTGTGTGATGGAGGGGCATCTGGCGGCAGAATTGGGCATGATTGCGTTGGATTGTCTCGGGCTGTACTCCTCCCACTTCTCCAACAGGCTCTTGGCGGATTGTGGCACTGGTGTGGGAAGGAACCAGTTGATGCGCAAGTGCTTCGACATCTACTTGTACTTTCTGCAAGTGAGTGCAGTTTGGAACACCCTCGAATTTTGTTCGATTAAATCATTTTGGTTGAGATCGCTATTTAAATTGTGACGTGACGACAATTCAAAATGTTGGTTTTTATTTCTTGAATGAGGTCTTTATAAAAATTAATTTTAGCGCGGAATGAATTCGATATTGATTTGTTTTCGCGTTTCTCCAAAAATAAGAGTCCCGTCATGGATTAAGCTTGAATACATTTTTCTGACGCTTTTTTGAACTTACTACGAAAGGAGGCCTTGCTCGAAAATAAGTCAAGATTTTCGTGACAAGATTTTTCAGGCTATTGAAAAAGTCCGCTCTTTTTTGCATAATTTTACCATTGATGAGCAGTTTTTTTCAGTTTTCAAGATCCGTCGAGAAACTGACGTCTTGAAACTTGTTCCGAAATTATGATTTCATTTATTTCAAGTTGGATTACGAAGCGTTCAATTTTTATTTAACCATTTTCGTTAAATGCTCTCATCAGGTCAGCCACGCCGAATCAGTAATGGAGCATGCGTTTGCTGCTTGGAGGGCATTTTTGAACGCGTATTCATCTCAAGTGCTTTTTGGAGGAGACGGCGAATTATGCGGATTATTGTGTTACGAATTACTGAAGGCGTGTAACAGCAAGCTAGCATCGACAAGATCCGATGCCGCTGCTGTTCTTTATCTCTTGATGCGCTCCAATTTCGAGCTCTCTCAGAGGAAGTCCATGACCCGTGTTCATCTGCAGGTAATTATTTTATGGCTTCGCGGATGGGAAAGGTTTCCATTTTTTACTTCAGAACATTTTTATGAGTGGTCCATGTTGGAAAACTGCGCCGTGTCCGCGAAGTTAATTGATTATCAATTATTAACTTTTTCCCTGCAACGAAACAAAAACGGGGAAAAGTCGAGTTTCCCCTCCCCAAATTGTATGCTTCCCTATCGCCACGACATCTTTGATTAGCAATTTTAGGTTAATCCCAGGCATCCAGAAAAAAAAAATTGTTTCCTGCAGTGAAATCAAGGCCACAGGAGTAAATTTACCTTATTTACTGGTGCAGCAAAGGCACAATTTTTCAAAGTGTGAGTTGTGCGAGTCTCAAGCTGGTAAACAATTTTTCAAAATTTCCAAAATTTGTGCGCTCGTAATACTTGATCCTACTATAAAATGTTCAATAAATTTCAACAGGCTTATTTTCAAAGGAAAAGACGGAAAATTAATTCAATTTAGGTTTAATTTAAGTTAAAATGTTAATTTTATGCATTTTATTTTCAAAACTTAGCCTTTTTTTTAGTAACTTATTCGTTCAAAGCTCATCATCAGTTAGATCTAGACCTTTTCGGAGATTAACTGTCAAAAAAGTTTGCTGTATTTTCTTGCCTTTGTGTGCTTCGATCAATGTGTTTGAACAGATTGAGATACAATTGTACTCTTCGAAATTTCGAAATCCTGAAAATGGATTTCCGGCCTTGTCCAAGGCAGAGTGAAATGTTTCTATTTTCCATATACAGGAACAGTGCAAGTACAGTATATTTTCTTCGTGAAAGATCACAGCAATTAATTAAAATTCACGTTTTGAATGTTTTTTTGTTTTATTTCTTCAGACGATAATAGGAGTCTCCCGGTTGCTCAGCGAGGTCGTGTCGTTGAACAGTCCTCGATTCCAAGAATCCCTGTCGCGACTCAACTCATTGGCCGCCGCCGACTCTGCCATGCGAAACACAGGCCTGCGATCCGCAGTTTGCGAAGTCACGCGTCGTGTCCGAGCCGTGCTCATGGCCACCTCGCAACTGCGGGAAGCTGCGGCGGATCCGGAAACGATGGCGGACTTGCAGCTCCGTTTGGCCGCCTCCTACGCCGCCACGCCCCAATTGAGACAAACTTGGTTGGAGAGCTTGGCCAAGGTGCAGGCCCGGGCTGGACACGCATCGGAGGTGGCCATGTGTCACGTGCACGTGGCGGCGTTGATGGCGGAAGTGTTGAGGCATACGGAGGCTGGGTTTAGGATTGGAGCTGCGGATTTTGCGTCGGTGTCGCCGAATGTACCGTTGGAGGAGGCGTTGTCGCTGAAGGAGACGACTGCAGGTTGGCCATTGCCATTGCTGTGATATTTTTTTTTAATGTTTTCTGGAATTCGGTGGTCTGTTTTTATGAGTGCTGACATCATGCCTTGCTGTGATGTCTTGCCCCAAGGCAAACGCAAGAGAACAATTAGCCTATGGGACATCTGAAACTAAATAAAATCTGCCCCAACATCCGGATAATGTCTCGACATATGGACACTTCAACAACGTTTTCAGACGAAATATTTTTTGAAAAATAACATTTATCTGGGAATTGATCCTTTCATTTTCACAAATTTAAAAATACATGTTATTATATATTCATTATGATTATTGATTCAGAACAAGCTAATTTTGGGGTTATTTTTTCTGAGTTCTTTCCATCATTTGTGCATAGCATAGGAAGACTTGTGTTTTTGTTTTTTACTTTTTGGGCTCCTTTTCATCCCAACAGATCCGATTATGTGTAGTTCATTCTGCATAGTTGCTCTCTGTATCTTGAAGTTAAGAAAATTATTTTATTCAATTTTTGAGCGACTTTTTCATAGTCTGATCAACAAGAAAACCAATTAAATATATTCCCATTGAAGTGTAATGGAAAATGACAGGTGGACGTTTCAGCATACTGACAAGTTCCAAGCACCAACTATGTCCCTGTATTGACTACTGTGTGAATGCCATGAGAAAATCGTGAAGAATTTGCGTCTGCTTTAATTGGATACTTTTTTTACGGCGTCTTCCTTTATATCGATGAGAAAACTTTTTTATTTTTGCAGAGATGCAGGAAATACCGTATACAGAAGACACGGTTGTGGAAGAGTTGATCAAAGCTGCCGAGTGGTTTGAGAAGTCGGAACGTTGGGAATGTTTGCTGGAAGTTTACAGACTCGTGACACCGTTTTACGAAGCGAAGCGGGACTTTGCCGCCCTTTCCGAATGTTTTTCCAGACTCCAATTTGCCTGCAAAAAGGTTTCCGACTCCAATTATGCCAAAAGAAGATTACTCGGCACTTACTTCCGGGTGGCGTTTTATGGAGAGGTTTGTTAATTTTTTTTTTTTATTGGTGATTCAGTTCGTTGATAAATGGCTGTTTTGATTGATTCTTGCCAGGGTTTTTTCGACGCAATGAGTGGGAGATCATTCCTGTACAAGGAACCCAAAGTGACGTCGTTGGCAGAGTTTTCCGAGAGAATCATGGATATTTTCACCGAGAAATTTGGCAAAGGCGTCGTTAGAATTATCCAAGATTCTTCACCTGTAAGACTTTGGATTTGTCTTCGATTTTTCAAAATATAATTTCTTTCATAAATTCCGTTCTGTTGCAGGTGAATTTAGATGAACTTGATCCGCAAATGGCGCACATTCAAATTACTCACGTCACTCCGTTCTTTGACGAACATGAGTCTGTGACGAGAGTTTCCGAGTTTGAGAGAAACCACAATATTTCTCGGTAAATGCATAGTTTATGTATATGCGGTGAAATCTCGTTACGACGAATAATTCATTACAATGAAGTCATTTTTTAGTTCGCTGCTTAGCCAAGCCACAATGTTAAAAAAGTTTTTTATTGACGAATCTTTCGTTATATCAAAGCTATTTTGCCGGCCCAATGGCATCGTTGTGACGTATTTTTACTGTATATAATTTTTTGTCAACTGTTTGTATCAATAGTATTAATACGAGTTATTTTTTTTAGATTCGTGTTTGAAACGCCTTTCACGGTAGATGGAAACCGCGCCCACGGAAAAATTGAGGATCAGTGGAAGAGGAAAACTATTTTGACGAGTATTGCATACATTTGATCTTTTTTTATGGGCAAAAAATATTTGAATGTCGATTTTTTTGTCTATTCATAGCTTCACATTGGTTCCCGTACATGTCGAAAAGAGTTGACGTGGTTACTCAGCAAGTTGAAGAACTGAGTCCAATAGAAGTTGCAGCGGAAGAAATGTCAGCGCGTGTTGCTGGCTTGAAACTTGTGGTACATGCTCACCCACCGGATATCAAACGTTTGCAATTGCTTCTTCAAGTGAGTGTACTTCTGTGTGTGTGTGTGTATTTTTATTTTTTTTTTAGTCGTGGAAAGATTTGTTCATTTACTTTCTTGGGCTCTACTTATTTTTTTCCTACTGTTTGCAGGGAAGCATAAGTGTCCAAGTGAATGCTGGACCCTTAGCTTACGCTCAAAGTTTTTTAACTCCGGAAGCTGAGGATTGTTATCCGAGTACACAAGTGGCAATCTTGAAGGATATCTTCAGGTCAGTCATGTTCTTGAAACTTCGTTACATGTATGTCAAGACTTGTGTTGGAAAAAATGTAATTGTAGGTCATTAATACTGTACTGTGTAAGTATTGTATGCTCTGTATTTTTGTTTGACACTTTATTTCTCCAGTGTTCACAGGTACATTTCTAGAAATTGTAAGCTCAATTGAGAGAAGTTGTGGGGTTATCTGATTGTTCACAAAGGAACTGTAAATCATACCATTTTGATGATCCGTCATTCTTTCGTTGTTCCTATTAATTTTTTGGCAGTCAGTGTATGGGTGACCTTTTCCTTCGGCTAAATCTGTTCTAAAAGAGAATCCATTGAACGATTTATGTACCGTAAGTCTGAATAATTGGGTCCAGACGCCGTCTTGAAAAGGCCCTCCATTGGAGCTGTATCCTAGACATTCATTCGGGATCCTTGATGGATGCACGTGTTCATCACGTAATGATTCTATTATTTTTGGTGCCACTATATTATATATTTTAAATTAAAAAATCGGAGTCTCGCGTGAAAGTAGGGTTCAAAGATTACGACTAACGCGAGTCTCTTTTGACTTTTGTGACAGGCAATTCATCGCAATTTGCGGAGTGGCATTGGACCTGAACGAATCTCTAATTCAGTCGGTACAAAGGGACTATCAGGCCGCCTTAAGACAGAGCTACGGGAGACTACGAACATCACTCGCAGATCTGATTGGTAGTGGAAGTGCTAGTTTGAGCACTGCGGGACTGGAATCTCCGTTGCTAGGGAATTCCCTGGCTCGGGTAAACACTAGGTCTTCGATCCATTCAAACACGTCGTCCAGAACCTCGTCAACCCTATTCAGCGTGATAAGCGGCACGTCCGGATCTAGTGATGCCTGAAATTTTGTTGTTGAGGATGCGAGATGAAGTTGAGTGATTTTTTTTTTCTTCATATATTTTCAATAAGATTCCTCTCGATTTTCGCTTGTTAGAAGTGCTTCATGTTCAGCTAACTTCGCGGCGCCTGTGAAAAGTATGCGAATTACTTTCAAAACCCCCTTTTTTTTGCTTTTTGACCAAAAGCAATATTTATTGCGTGATATGATCAGAAATCCGGGAACCTGTTTTTAAATTCCTCTCCTCCATGCTATTTTTTTGGATTTTATCCCGATTCTATTCCCTTTCGATCCCACATTCTTGGTGTTTTTCTTGTGATGTCCGTGACTAGATCATATTTTGTGATATGTTTTCGTACAGTGTTTGGCAGGAATTTTACGAGCAGAAATGACAACCTTAGTATCCGGTTTTTTTGTATTTTTGAAACGCGGATGATCCGATTTTTTTTTTTGTTTCAGCCAAAGAAAATTTGTTCGATTACCAGTCAAGAGTAGTTGACGAATATTTCATGGGGGTTTTGTAAGCGGAACACTTCTGTGCCAGAGATTTCTTTTTTTTTCATTGATTTTTCTGAGAGCGTGGTTGAAATGAATTATTTGTCTAGTCCCGTTATTGAACGGTCTTCTGAAATGATTGTATCGATCTGTTAGAAGTGCCAATGCATGCTTACTAATCGCCAAACAAGTTCATTTTGCGTTTCATTTATAAGACTGAAGTCCTCCAGAATAGTCGGCTTCTTTTGACAAGCATTGACAGCAGTATTTTCGCTGTCCCATAAAACTACAATTGCCAAATTTTAACAGGTAATACAGCGTAGGCCGACTATCGGACCAACTTTTCTTACCACCCCCAAAAATTCAGCGTGCGCCACACTTCCGCTGAGGCTTCATGTTATCTTGCATCCACTTGTACATTATAACAAATGCTTGCCTGAACCAAATTATTCCGTTGGCTACCATATAAATTAAATTTCTTTGAAACGATTTTTCATTGAAAAAGCTTCTTCCAGCGGGTCCTCAGATCAATGGCTTTTAAATTGCACAATTTTACTTTTACTCTATTAATCCTGTCTCTCTGACAACATTAAGGGTGCGACTCATTAGCAGCAATAATCTCCCTCTTAAGTCGGATTGATAGGTGGCAATATCGAATGAAGCAGAAAAGAAAAATACTGCATGGACCAACTAAATTACTGGACTCCTGATGAGAAACATGATACGATCGAGACTTACGACCTCGGGCCAAGTCGAGGGCGGGATACATTTCTATCCCCTCCATCTTTGCCTCAAAAGCAGTGCATTGACCCTGAAGAAATTCCACCGAGTAACGCGATGGTCAGCATTTTCGAGGCGGCCAGTTTCGCGTGGTTCACGGTTGGAAGACTACAGCTAGCTGGGGTTTGAATTTGCATTCCGTGCACATATACTGTATACTGTAATAGTGTAGTGCTTCATCATATTCCATTTCATGCATACCGGCCGCGACCTCTCGTATTTTTAAAGTAGATATGATTTAAAAATAATTATCATGACATATAGCCCATGATTTTCCAAGGTTCTGGGATTTTTTGTTTCGGATTTTTAAAGAAGTTTTTTTTTTCCAATTTACCGCTTTGTGATGCGTGAAAATTTTCTCGGTACAGCCGGAGTTCTCCACCCATTGTCACAGGGGTCTAAAAATTGTCAGGCGAGCTAAAGGATTAAATTTTTTTTCTTAACTATCATCGAAATTGTAGAAAATCAGATACTGGCTAAACAACCAAAAAATTCAGTTTTTTTTAGCTCGCCTGACAATTTTTTTAGCCCCCTGTGAGATGGGTGGAAAACTCTGACTGTAACTAGAAATTTGGCACTCATCATCGTGCAGTGCATTGAAAAACTTCTATAAAAATCCATAAAATCCCATAACCTTAGAACATCATAGGCTAAGTCATGATTTTTTTTTACCATCACGACCACTCTAGTAGTATCAGAGGTCGCGTCCAGCTGGGACAACCCTCGTATTTACATATACAATACAGTAATGAAAGATACCTTTTTCAAGTATAATGAAGATGCTTCGTCTTCCGCAACAGCAGTGCGTTCATCGGTCGTTGCGTCGCTGGTAGAGGTTACGAAACCATCTCAGAAGCAACAACGGTTCTTCATAAAAGTTTCTGCAATAAGTTCCAGAGGCAAAATCATTTCACGCGCAGTGATTCGCTTCAATTGATTCAATAAAAGCATCAAAAATAACGCAGTGCTCTCAACTATACGCACAGTTGGACTTCATCCAGTCAAAACCATCTCGATGTACACTTTTTTTGTTTAGTTCCTGTCTTAATTGCCCAACTCCATACTTTCCCCCTCAAACGTACCTGTACTGTACAGTATATAACTCGAATGTTGAGGGGCCTTTGCTATCATGCTTGGGACCCAGGAAGAACATCACCAATAGAAATGTAACTTGATGATTTTTAAAAGGAAGTGAGTGATATATCGGGCAAATTAACCCTCAATCAACCAGTCAGTTCATTTATTCAGGAGATTTAGGCCCAGAATATCACCAATTTTACCTTCCTGTGATTATTTACCTTTCCCCCAGGAAATTACTGCTTCCCCAGCATTTCCACACTCAAAAACTCCCTCAGTTTAGTTTCTGTGGCTTCTTCTGAGTTAAGACTTCAAGATTTTGGACTGTAAAAAAATGCAGAAAAGATCGAGGTTTTCCTTCTACAAAACTTCAAAATCCAAGAAAATGCCTTAAAAACAAAAACAAAATCGAAGAAAAATGTGGCAAGCATCACATTTAATACACTAGAAACGGAACTTTCGGGATTGTTCTTTCCACTATCTCAGTCAAGAGTGTGTCGCAAGATATCGTTGAACCTTCGGCTGGCTGGCTTCGTGTTTCTAACCGGCGAATCAGTTCAGCCGGCAGGAAATCGCCGAGATTTTTATTCCGTTTCAACAAAAGCTTTTTTTTTAAGGATTCCAATCGTTTCATTTTGTTCATGCTGCTTGATTGGGTGCAAAATTAATTTTTAAAAATCACGCATTCGTGTAAGAAGAATCAAGTGCGGTGTGATCGTTTCTGCGAATGAGTACAAATCACGAACAGTGGACATACTGTGTATGGCTGAAGCGCATGACCTGTCACAATGAAGTGCAGACAGTTTGAATGAGTTTGAAACGATTACTCAGCATTATGGTAGGCCTCATGTTAAACAATACTGTACATATTTTCTATCGTCTTAAAAATCGTGAATGAAAAGTTCTTCATATTTCGATAACCAGCAATGAACCGAATCATTGGACAGGAATATTCACGACCGTAAAATTTCAGAAATTCCCATCATTTACCTAAGATGTCCACAAGCGTTATGATACAATTCACCAATTGATCAATAAATGAAGGAGCCATTATTTTGATTTTTTTTTACCTGAACTATCCTCGCCCTCGCAATTTCCTCGATTGTCAATGATCACCTTGATCCGATCAGTAAACTCAAGCTACAGTACTTCTAAAATCCCCCCAAAATGTTTCTGCATCATGAAAGAGACCAGGATTATTTTTTACTTTCAAAAAATTCAACAACACAGACAATCTTTTTGACCTTTTAAACATAATTAGTAGCATTACAACACTACCATGAATTATTTGTGTTGGAGGATGTGCTTCTCTAGAAATTTTACCGCAGTCTAGGACAAAATTTATACTCAATTAAAAATTTTTAATGGGCAAAGTCAAATTCATTTCTATCTCACGAAGTTTTTCTTCAACTCCAGTTCATCAAAACTTAGCATGGGGGGATTTTAGGAAGCATTAATTCTAAAAAAAAAAACTTGCGCTTTGTTCCCAGCTTTACATAAGTTTCGACCTCATCAAAGCCATACTTCTATGACTTATACAGAAAAACTCAGCATGTTTCTGGCCTTGGGCAAACATTTTAATTACAGTACTTCTCTTGAGTTTTTGGGGAAGAAACAATTTTTGAAAATCCCGATTCTACAGCAATCAGAGAGCTCGACTTTTTTTTGCGGTGCCGGTGGTTAATTCGCACCCACGCATCAGCATCAACATTTTTACCATTTCAATTATTCTTTCTTCGAAAATCGGTTGAAAAGTGACAAGCCAGAGATCAAATAAAACAAAGGTGAACATGGTGTTTTCGCGCCTTTGTTCCGTGATGTATCCCGTCATCACCCTCGTCACCATCATCGCGCTGCTTTCTGCGAAGACATCTGCCAAAATTCACACCCCGGCCTCGACCATACTCGACGCGAAATCTCCGATTTGTTACAAAATATTCATCGTCTCACCGATTTGCGCCAAAAGCCACAATCACGTTTACAGCGTGCTGGCTGAAGCCCTGGCAGCGAGATGCCATCAAGTCACTATGCTGATCTCGTATCCCGTCAAGTCCAGCGTTGCCAACGTACGGCAATTGTCTTCGCAGACGTATCGCGATCTCAGCGAGGAAACTTTCTCCTACAAAGTGGGAAAGAGTCAGGGTTACAGCGTCCTGAATACTGCTGGGTTCGCGTGGGAAAAGGTGAGTTTTCATCACAGAAACAAATCTTTACATATCTTTTATACGAAAAATGAAAATTATTTTCCGAATGCCGTATTATATGGCGTCATTCGAAAAAAAATTTCAAATGTAACACAGTTCTTTCGTAATATTGAACACTTGATAAACTTGGGCTTTTTCCTTATACGCAATAGCATCATCATCAGGGAATAAAATTTCTCGACAAGGCGTATAATGTCAATTAAACCTTGCTAATTTAAATCGCCCTCAGGCAAAAGCTTCCTTACTTCTAATACTTTTTAGTCCCTGTCTGAATTCCATTGCAGACCTTTCCAAACAAAACAAATAACTCTCCCCTCAAATCTCTGCAACTCAAATTTCTGGAAGCTTTTGGGCTAATATTCTGATAACTCAGGATGGAGAAGAGCAACGAAAAGGTAAATATATCTTTCCAGATGAAAAGTGATCAAATAATTTTGAAATGTACTCTCGCCTTCAAGTTCAGCATCCTGCCAACTGTTCCATCCAGCAGTTCAAGGCCCAAAATATCTTTGATATTACCTTCCTTAATTTTTGCATCCCCCCCCCCCCAAATTCTGCTTTTTAAAAGTCAAAAACTTCCAAGCCAACTTTGCTATTGGTCCCTCCAAATTTGATCAAGATTTTGACTGTATAGTATATTGTATTTTTAAGAAGGCAGTCAAATTTGTTCTGCACTCAAACCTCTCTTAAGCCAAATTCCAAAGGACCAAAAAAATTTAATCAAGGAGTTTTTGAGTCAGGCAAGCCAGCATTTTTTATGAAAAAATAAATTACAATATTTATAGGAGGGTAAAATGTTTGACCTTTAGGGACTCAAGCTTCTAGATAAATGAGATACACGTGGACTCCGTCTACAACAATCTTGTATTCAAAGATTATCTCAACATAAAAAAATGTTTGGTCCCATGAATGTTCACTCCCCATGAAAAAGAGGTCCTTTATAAATATTATTATGAAATTCTCTCCACAAAGAATTCTTTCTGGTCCCTTGAATATTTTTTTAGAGAAAATATCTTACCTGTAGTCATATTTTTCATCGCTCTTCCATTTCTCTTTCCCTAAAAATACGGTAGTAGGCCAAAGGCATAACCAAACTTCAGTTATGGAGGTTTGTGAGATGAAGCCTTCAAGTTAGTGAGGTCTATAAATTGCCAAGTAATTCTAACAGGAATCCAGACAGGGCCTCACAAATTTTAAAGGAGGTTTTCAATAAAGGGAGGCTTGAGCCTTACATTATCAAGGATCAATTGTGTCTACGAAGATGAATCATAGTTTGTTTTTGCGCATACATTAAAATATCCTGCTCTGCTTTTCCTTCAAAAACTTTCTGAGGCTTGAGTTCAAGAAATCGACAGAATAATGCCCACGATTCCAACAAAATGATGTACTTCAAATTAAAAAAAAAAAAGATGCGTGACTCAGCATCTGTATGCGAGCGATTCCTGGCGGATCCTCTGACGAAGCGACTGCTGACGACCGAAGTGGAAGAGTTCGACTACATCCTCTTCAGTCCACACCTGGTAGAAGAATGCGCCTTGGCCTTCATCCACCTCCACAAGACCCGTTTCAACACTCCCTGGGGATTCATCTTCTCAACAACAGCGTTTCCCTGGGCCGACGAAGCCATGGGCAACCCGTCCTTGTCTTCCTCCTTTCCGGTCCAACTCTTGGACTTGAGCGACCGAATGACCTTCTCCGAACGGATTCTGAACCTGGCCTTCACCAAGTTCTTCCTGTGGTCACGGTTGTACTACTCGTACCCCCGGGTGGAAGCTGTGCTTCGACGAGACTACGACCCGAGCATCGGGTCCCTGCAACAGTTGGAGAAATCCAGCACCTTGTTCCTGGTCAATATTGACGAGAGAGTGTTCTTCTATCCACACGTGAAAACGCCGCAAACAATCCCGGTCGGTGGACTTCATTGCCGGGAACCCGAAGCACTGCCCAAGGTTTGAAAACAACCCACCATATATTCATTTCAGTACGCGTCACACTTTTCCTTTGAATAAAGAAAAAATGGGGTGTGGCCTATATATCTACCCGAAATATTCGTCTGTATATACAGGACGCACTGATTTGAAGATAGCGGTCATTATTTGACATGTCTCTGATTCACTCACCGATGCATGGAGACATAAAATTTAATTTTTTCACGAGCTTATCATGATTAAATATTAGGCAATTTCAAGTTATAGACCAACAGACAGTTAATCAAAAGCAAGAATTTCACAATTGCTGTAGAATCCGCCACAAAATCACAAAGCAAATGCAATTTTTGCAATGTACTGAGGAAAAAGGGCTTGAAAATGTATTTTCATGATAATTTCAGGACTTAAAGAAATTATATGATTGAATAAAATCCATTCTAAAGTTTTAGGAGAGAAAGCCACCAACTTCTTAAAGAAAAATACTATTTTATCTTTAAAAAGTGCGGAAAAGTCAGAATGCATGACACATCTTTCGTCTGCCGCACTTTCTATTTGAATAACATTCACAAACGATGAAACGGGAGAAAAATTCTGGGGAAAATCTAATGATTCTAAACAACCATGAGACCTATTTCCTCCATTTTTATTGCCTTTAGTTTTTATGACAGTTGGACTCTCTCTCTCTCTGTAAAACAATCTTGTCTATACTGTATAACACATTTTTTGGTCACATTGGGTTCTTTCTCAATAATGTTATACAAGTTCTCCGCAACAGAAGTCTCTACAAAGATTTGCTGATCCCTTGGATTTCGTTGAGTCCAGTCCACCTGTACCTTCGGCGTACCTGAAAGGCTAACTTCAACACTGCATGATAATTTTTGGCAAACACTTCTCTAAATGTTGGTTTAGAAACATTTTCTGCAAGATAATCCCAGAAGATTACTGAATTCATCCATAAAATATATACAGTACATATACAGACTATATATACGTACGTTTTCCCATCAATTATTAGGACTTGGAGGCGTGGTTCGCAGGATCCGGGGACAACGGAGTGATTTTGTTCAGCCTTGGAACGTTCTTGAAGGCCAAGGACATGGCGATGGAAGAACGTGACAAATTCGTGGCTGCGTTCAGTCGACTCAAGCAAAGAATCTTGTGGCGATGGGACGGAGACAAAATCCCTGGCCTATCCGACAACGTTAAGCTCATGTCTTGGCTCCCGCAGCAAGATGTTCTCGGTAAAGTGATGATTACATTGCAGTACAGTATACGGAATCATCCCAACATTTCCTGTAATATACGATACAGACACAAACTCTTTAATACAATTTACACTGCAAGAGAGATCCCCAACCCTTCCGATTCGGCCCTTTTTACAATTAATTTTCACAGCTGAGCCGCTTTAATCAAGCTAACCTCAGATATTCTCTTCAGCCATTTTTTTTGGACACGGAGCATGAATTACTGTATTTCCTTTTTGGTTACTCACTAACTTATTCGGTATATCTATGAAAATATTCACGTAGGTGAATTGCAGAAATATTTACCATGAACCGTAGGGCACACATCTTCATACAGTATTTATTTTCATTTGAATTTCCCATTTTGTTTCCCTTGGAGCCGCTGCGGAAACCTTGGAAATTAATGCAGATAAATTTTGCGGTGACAAATTTGGGCTTACTGCTGCACATTACTTTTTTGACATAATGGTCGTGCGTTTTTGGAGCAGGGGTCAAGTTCATTCAATCCATTGATATTGGAATGCTTCACAGTTTTAAAAAATGCTTCAAGAGATATGTTAATTTTCCAGGAGCTTCTCTCGGGAATAAAGGCAAGGTTTTGTTGAAAATTTATTTTTAGTTCCGAAGTTGGTTGCGGAGACTTGAGATATTCCAATCGTGTCGCAGATATAATATTTTCATTTTAAAAATGTATCAAACCTGAGTTGGATGCGTTTGCATAAATTTATTTCAATTCTCGTTATATATGCTTAGATATTTCTTGTGGTAGTTCCAACTTATTTCAAGTTCGGTTTGTTCAGGGTAGTGATGCAAGTGACACCTGTGTGACACAGAAAAAGAACGGTTGGACGTTGAAGTGGAAATGACTCACTTCGCAATTTCAGGTCATCCAAAAACAAGGGCATTCATCACCCACGGAGGAATGCTAGGCACGCAGGAAGCATCTTATCATGGTGTCCCGATGATAGGGTTTCCCATGGGTGCAGATCAACACTTGAATCTTGTTAAATCCGTACGAGACGGGGTTGCTGTCAAAATGGATTGGGGAAATTATTCGGCGGAGACGATCGTAGACTCAGTTAATCTCGTCATCAACGACCCGAGGTAAGATTTGTTTTATTCAAACCAATCAAAATTGAATGATTCACTTATATCAGTGACTTGAACTTGGGGAGTTCTCGAAAGTCGTTGAAAAGTACTCAAGTAGTAAAGGAGTATAATTCAAGCTCACAGCAAATTTTTCAAAAGACAGGCATGAATAGCTTTCGAAAAATTCCTGATACACCGTAGTAATACAAAGATTCGGTCAATTCTAGAAAAAAGTGTGCATTAACTCGGATAATCCTTTACAGTATTTTACTGTAGCTTGGATAAATAACACCTGATTACCCAAGTACTAAGCGTACTCAAAGAAGACACATGCCACATTTCTTAGATCGAACATTTTAATAAAAATGCATCCCCAAATAAGAGGCACACCCCACTTCAGAGTCAGTGGAAGTCTTTATTATCTCAAGAAAAACTGCACGGAAAATCGAATTTAGACCTATATTGAAGCTGAATTCAATTTTTCTTGTTTCGCCTATCATATTTTAGCAGGGTTACTCCCTTTGAAGGAATTTAGCTATGAAGATTTTGCAAAAAATTGAAAATCTCCTCAAAGTGACTCGCCTTAATTTCTCGCCTAAATTTAGGACCTATACCTAAATTTCTTATTTGGCCCCGCAAATCACGCGAATTTTTTGTGTGCTCTAGATAAAAAAAAATGCGTTGGTGAATGAATGAACAGAAATGCGTTGGTACTCAGGAAAATACGGTAATACGTACAATTAAATAATTCTATGGAAAATTTACAAAAATGCAACAGTGAAAATTTCAATTTGAAATTCGAGTCAATCATAGAAAAATGGTAACTAAACTTCATTTGAAAAACATGGGAAACGTTTTCCAGCACCATGAAGCACATAAATATACTTTTATCCATTCGAAAAATTATGCTAACACTCCTAACAGTCATACTTCCCGGTAGCAAAAACGATTTATTGAGTTTTAAAAAAAACACTATTGCTTTGTACGTCGTCCATCACAAAACTGGGTCCACTATCGGAAGCATATAAAGTGTTGGCATCTCGAGTCTCATGGCGAAACCAATAGAAAATAATTTTCAGGGCATCCATCATTTGGTGTACACTGTACAGTATCAATGTACGCAAAAAAGTAACAGCCTAAATCAATGTCATTACCAAGTATTAACGTACATTTCACAGTATTTTCTATTAAAACAATTTGAAATAAAAAACCAAATAAAATATTGGAAAAGAATGCGCTCCAGGCGACGAGCACGCAAAAAATACAAAAAAGGCAGTGTTTACCGCGAAGACGAAGCTATTTTGAAACTACAGTAGTTTACGGGGATTGTTGAACAATACACAGTAGCTTCTCCCAACTCAATTATGTCCTTCAATTTCATTTCTCTCCCTCGATAGCAAGAAACGAGTCCTTCTTTACCACTTCCATCTGTCCGCTAAATTTTAAGTGCAGTAACATAAATATACACAGCAGATTCGACGAAGAACTCATCTTCGCGAAGTCTATCTGTATAGGAAACCGGAAATTTTATTCACATAAATAGACTTGAATAAAAAAAACGATACTACTCACTGATCATCAACGAGAAGTCCAACCGCGGCAGCGGTGGTGAAAGTAAAGCCTGATGAGAACCTTGCTGGTGAACCATCCGTCGACAGACAGGAAGGAAGGAAAACCGTCGACAGGGTGACGCAACAAGTAGGAAGTGCCGCTTCGTCGAATTACTCCACAGTCCACACAAAAACCCGAGCACACGACACTCGCGCACGCCACTGAAGATCCTTCTTGAATTTTTTAAGAATTCAAAAGAATTTGAAATTTGTTTCGCGAAAAAATAAGTGGAATCCATTACAGTGATGCCTTGTGAATGCTCAAATTTCACTAGTGTTCCTTTCCTTTGTTCACCCCACTAAATGATAATGTTTGATGAACTCCTACCCAATTTTGAATCATGAAAACCAGGATTTGTCCGAGAATTGAAAACAAAACGCGAATTTCATGGGTAGGAGATTAGGAGTCCCAAAATAAAGATACGATTGGATTCGTGATTCATATTTTATTAATTAAATCAATTTTTTTCTATACCCCTGACGAGTTTACACTGCTGTTAGACGAGCTAAACCCTCTCAATATTGACTGCGTAAGATATTAATGTACTAATACAGTATTTCTTAAGACGATTTTTATTCCTCGTGTCCACCGATAACCAACTCTTTTGCTGTCTTTTTAGCGACAACATGACGCGATTGATGATACGGAGCATCCTTACTCTGGTGTTACTGATCACTTCTTGCGTGCTTTGTGCTAACAAAAATCCCCCAACTACCAATGCTCCGGAAAACCGCGCAAAATCCGAGACTGGATCGAAAGCATCAGTAAACGAACCTGCGAACACCGCTCAGCAGGCGAAACAGAGAAGTGCAACTGACGAGAAGGACCACACAAGTGCCAACAGCAGCAAAAACACTTCAGCAGATGCTAAACGCGCCGAGGAAACAGTGACACGATCATCAGCAAAGAACCAAACTCAACAGCAACAATGCTACAAAATTTTTATTGTTGCTCCCTTTGCGCCGAAAGGCGACAATGAAGTGTTCTCGACTTTGGCTGCTGGGTTGGCTGCCAGGTGCCACCAAGTGACTTCGCTGGTGGCATTTCCTGTGCGAAAATCGGTTATATTGCCCAAGGGAGTGAAAGAACTATCTTCGAAGACTTATAGGACGCTCAGTGACGAGCTACAAAGATTTACAAGGGATTCTTTTTCGAGATTTGCTACTTGGGACGCTATTAAATTCATCTGGGAAAAGGTAATTGCTCAGCTTCTAAAACCACATACTGTACCTTCTCGAGTCGGCATCTTCAAAAATCAATTCACTGTGCTGCTTCCATGTTTGTACTCATTGAAATCGTACAAATTTCGCAGGCGAGACAAGCAGGGAACGTTTGCGAGAGATTCCTCGCCGATCCTTTGACAAAACGATTACTTACTGACGACGTAGAAAAGTTTGACATTCTCCTTCTAGCCCCGAGCTTGAGCGAAGAATGCCAACTGATCTTCGCGCAAATACACAAGACCCGCTTCAATACACCTTGGGTTCACTTCATCACAACTTCATCAGATTATTCCACGAGCCTGCTTTCACCCAATAGGTTTCTCGATTTACCCGATAAACAAGGCTTTTTGGAAAGGAGTCTCAACGCAATTTTGACGGTGTTGGCAAATTGGGTCCGAGTGAAATACGCTTACCCGAAGATCGAAGGTGTTCTGAGGAGAGAGGTGGACCCAACTTTCGATTCATTAGAAAAGCTCGAGGAAACCAGTGCTTTGTTGCTCTTGGGCAGCGACGAGATTTTGGGGTATCCAGCGGTTCGATCCGGGCAAGAAATCCAAGTTGGAGGTCTGCAGTGTCGGGAACCAAAACCCCTGTCGTCCGAGGTCATGAACCGTCAAAACCGTTGCTCATTTTTTAATTCTTAAACCCATCAATGAATCATGCCTCCTTATTTTACAGGAGTTAGAGAGTTGGTACCAAGAATCTGGACAAACCGGAGTACTGATAGTTGGATTAGGTTTTACGATCAAGGAATTATCCGCAGAAGATACAGCGACGTTTGCCACAGCTTTTGGAAAGATCAAGCAAAAAGTTTTATGGGAAAGTTCTGAGAACTCCACTGGACTCCCAAAAAATGTTCGCACGACCTCCGCCTTGACCCACGACATGCTCGGTAATTAAATTAAAAGAACTGTCTTTCGAAGTGATAATAATCATGATCCACGTTTAAAATAATTTCTAGATGACATTACATGAGGATGAAGAACTTTTTCATTGCACTTGTGTCAAAGAATTACGCAAAGCATTAGCCAAGTCAGAATTAGGTAAAACACAGTGCTTCGAGTTTAACCAAGAGCTTTTCATCTACCGCATTCTCTATTCCATCAAATGTTATGCCGCAATCTCCGAGAATACAAATGTACAGATTTATACCGATCACTTTCAATTTCACTTCAACAAAGTAATACTCCCCAGGCCACCCGAAGACAAGAGCGATCATTACAACCGGGTCGGTACGAGGAACACAGGAAGCCTGCTATCACGGCATACCCATCCTGGCCCTGCTCACGAACGCTGAGCAACGTATGAACATTCACAAAGTGGTTCGAGATGGAATAGGTATATCGTTGAGTTGGGCGAATTTAACTACAGCATCAATAATCAACGCCGTCAATGCCCTCACCAGTCCTAACAATCGGTACGTAATTCGTTCAAGCTCGTTAACCTGGGATAGCATTTGTACGCCGAATCTGAAGTGAAACTGTTCTTGAATTTGAAGTATCAAACAATGCTTAAAGTGTGAACAAAAAATGTGCCCTTACTTGCTTGAAATGAGTGCACTCGGACATATGCAGCTGGAGTAGAGCTACTCGTTGAATGAACGAAGAAACAAAAAATCGACTAAAAGCGAGCAAAAACGCTAAAAACTCTGAAATTGTGAACATTTTTTCGCATGTTTCAGTTTTAAGAAGAACATCCTGCGCAAGTCGCGATTGATGAAGAACCAGATGACGAGTCCGCTTGATCGCGCCATCTGGTGGCTCGAGTTTGTAGCTCGTGAGAAGGATACACGGTTGTTGCGCCCAGCAATCCGCGATATGCCGTCGTATCAAGTGCATCTTGTTGACGTGGCATCGTTCTTGGTGATCCTTCTCGTGCTGCATTTGTGCGGAATCGGCCTGACGCTTTTGTTCTACTGCAGATGCCGCAATAAGCGGCGAGAAGTTGACAAGGATCTAGGCAGCATTTTCAACTACGATTCTGGAAGTTCTAATCGGGGTTCTAGAAACAAGGACGTGTTCAAACGTGATTAGTCGCATGATTTCAGTGCTTGATGCCTCGGCATGTAAATTTATGTTACAGTGTTGCTCCAGTTTTATTAGCAAGACTCTGAGACAGATGAGATTGAAAATTCTAAAAATAGTTGGTTTCAGAGTTTTTTCCCTAAAAGATTATAGAGCACTTTTCTAGAGTCTCGATTTATTTGTAGATAAACGATTCGGGAGGTATAGATCCTCTGATTTCATCCTCTTGAGTGAAAAAGGACGACTTAATTGCTTATATTTAACAGAAATGCAACAAATTATCAGGCAATAAATAATGTCTATCTTCTGTAGATGCTGTACTCGCTTGGGATAAATTTACTGTGCAAGCAGCATCTATTCTTTCTGGAAAGGTTACTTTAAACGATCAAAGGAGCTTCTATATGCAAGTACAGTAGTTCAGACGACGCGTAGAATGCCTCATGATGTACAGTATAAGATGAAATTACGTGTAAGCATACTGCTTAATACAAAATCAATTATTCCGACGGAAATGTTATTCACCAGCAACTGAGGCATCCATCATGCATGCATATAGCTTTTATTTATTGTTTATTCGCTTTTTATAAAATGTTAATGCATATACTGTAGTTTGTATTCTTCTGAAAGGTTCCGACGTGAACATATAGCAGCTATATTTTGTGTGTGAAATGAACTCGTTCTACGAAATGTTGGATAAAAAACTATTCATTTTACACAAATCGGATGCAGATATACATAGATTGAGAAAATAAATTATTCCTGCATATTCACGTAAATTTAAAAGGCCATGATGCAATTCGCTCATTAATTTACAGGCCATCACACGAAAAAATGCAAAGTGTGCATACGCAACGCGTACAAAATTTGACTTCACAATTTCGGGATGATGATACGTACAAATAAGGTATTGCGAAAAGAGAGCCGATCAAAAGTTGAAAAAATTGTATATTGAGTAGTGTCTATCGATCCTCAAAACCAATGAAAATTACAGCAACTAAGCACAAATAAGTGAATGGATCATACTAATTGGCTTCCCAGAAGAATCAAGAATGCACTCTATTTTAATGTATTACTGACCAGCCTACAGTATATTGACCGACGTCGTCACTGAATAACTTTTGAAAAAAAAAAATACTGTACTCAGGCGGCGCTTCACAGAAGGGCATACATTCTTAAAAGTTTGATTCTGCCGTAATGTATCGTGTTTTAAACTTATGTAGCAGCGGAAATATGTTCGATGATTTTATGTAAGATTACTCATTTCACACTTTTATTAAGACTTTTATTTTGCCTGCATTTCTAATGTGCTCAATTTCAAGGTACACCCTTTGATTTCGCTAAAGCCAGCATTTAAAAAATCGCGTCTTACATTCGCATAAATATGGTAACTTTCTTCGCAAACTTTTGATGGTAACTTTCTTCGCGAAATTTTGCTTTGTTCGATCGATAATCGTCATGGTCGCGGTAAATTTTTCCGGTGTTGTAGTGTTGAGATCAGCGCCTTCTCTTTCGCAGCGCGGGAGCAAAACGAATATCGCTTACCCCAACTGCCTTCATCCAAAGCTTCTCTTCTTCCGTGATGCTGAAAAAGAAATACAGAGTATGCTCTCAGATGAAGTGAATTCCTCTTATTCAATCCATAAGAACACGCGTGGTCTATACGAACTAGGCTTCTCCGGGCTTTTTGGCGACGTGTTGCATCCAGTCCTGCAGCAAACCCAGAACCCTTCG
>CAJPEX010000251.1:99855-131882 GCA_905338405.1 Notodromas monacha
TTTCGGTTTCCTGCTGACTTTTTACCTGTGCCCTGTTGAGAGGATGAATTGCGGAGGGATCTTCGTTCAATTGTCCGAGGATCGCTGCCCAATTGTCCAAGTCGTAGTTGACCAAGTAATAACCGGATCGCTGAATGTTGAAAATGATCCAATCCGTTTCCTCTGGTTCTTCCTCGAACGTCTTGATGGATTCGATTTCATTGATCATCCACATCTTGGGCTGTGTGATGTTGAAGTTTTTCTCTTTCTTTGTGGTGTATGTAATCGGTATGGACCACATGGGCACGTTGGAGGCGTTGGTCCGCAAATCCGCCGTTTTTTCCCACGAAAGAAACCTTTCCTGTCGATCAACACACAGTCATTACGCTTTCACGATTTTCTAAAAATGTTTTCGATAATCAAGCCGGTAATTTAAGACAGCGTAATCTTGTTTTAAAAATTATTGTTCATATAGGTTGAAGCCTTCTTAAGTTCCAAATCCTACGAATGGGTCGTTTTCTCTAACGAGAATGCACATTATTTCAGAGAATGACTCATCCCTCCCTGAACTGATGGGAGGCGACATCTAAGTGCCCCACATTTCAGCATGAATCACAATGCATTGCATAGTGCAAAATAACACTCATTTTCAAAAGTTGCCTTCTATAAAAGTCAGACTCAAATACAGGTATTTCGTAGCAATAATTACATCGTATAATAAATTATTCATTGAATAATCTCAAAATTGTTGAAAGCTTCTGGAAGAAACACCCATAAGACATGGTGTTGAAAAACGTTTTTATAAAAAACTTACAAGATTCTTTGCATCAATTGCATTTTTATGGTTTTTCACAATATTTTTTTTTCAATCAACATAATTTTTGAATGTGTCTCCCAGTCCTCATGTTTCTCAAAGATTTTTATAAGATGAATTCTGAATCAGTATATCTTTGACACTTCATGCAGCATGGTGAAAAAATGTTCCTCACATAAAAAACCCCCAGATTAATTCAATAAGAACATTTGGTACATAGTTTTTTACTAAGGAAACTTTTTTTTTTGTGATGAATGTTTGTCTGCATTTTGGTAAGAAATTAAGTTATTTTGGTCAATAATACTGTGCAAAACTGTTTTCTGATTAGAAAAAAGTTGGATTTGAACAAGTTGATCTCTTGCTTAGAATTATTGGGGTTTTATAGAAAACTCATCTCAGTATGAAGCACATTTTATTGATAAGCTACTATGTTTAAAAGTCATTGAAAGATTATTTAAACAAGATTTGACCTGCATTTTATAACACAAAGCCAGCAAATTTGAGCTTGATGTTGTTATCCTACAAAATACTCGACACTTTGTTTCAAGTTTCTTTTCTTCTAATTTCCTTTTCTGAGCTCAGATAAACATGGGAAGAAAACTTTCCCATGCTCGTATTTTTATCCTTGTTTTGGTTTGACAACTTTTGCACTTGCCTGCCTCAAATGTGCATGACCCATTTCACTTGCAGGCTCACATTTAATGTTCCTTTCCTGTTGACAGTTATAAATGGTAATTGCTGTTCTTGCAAATTCAGCTTCTTCTATTCCTGATAATATTTCTGTGCTAGTTCCCAAGATATACATCCTGGTTCCAAGACCACCTGTGCGTAGGAGTTTAGGGTTTTTATACGGTACTAGGGTTATAAGGTCTTCGATATATATAAACACAAAAGGGACCTTAACAATCTTCTTAGAATGGACTCTTAGTCTTGACTCTGAGAGCGTTTTGTTCTCAAGAAGACTTGCATTGTTTTAGCAAGCCTTCTTCAATTCTTATATATTGTTTTGACTATCTCAGTGTGTATGTTTGGAAACACGAGTGTGATCAAGAACACCAAAGAAATATAGTATATATCCATTTTTTATTTATCAGTGTTTTGATTTATCTGACGCAACCAAAAAGAAATATTTTATCCCAGAGTTAAGACAACAATGTCTTCTAGTTTAATTCACTGACCTGTTTGACATATGCTCCTTTATTTTCATAGTCCCTTGTCACAGTTAAAACAGGCACGCCAGGCAAGTGTGTCCAGTTGTACATGGTGTCAGCAATAGGAATCCGTCCAGGAACTTTAAGCTGCTCACTGCATTCTTCATGTTGTTTGTTCTCCAAGGTTGTCCACAAATCTTGCTCTGTTACTGTGCTGAAGGCAAACATTCTGAGGTAATCTTGCATGGCAGAAATGAAGCAATTGTGACCCATGAAATTGTATACCATGTTGATCACTGCTGCCCCTAAAATTAATTAAAGAAATAAACATGTGTCACTTCAATGGTTACAATCTTCACAGATGCATCAAGAAATTGTCTCTGAAAAATCCGTGGTATTTGCTATACTGTAGTTGCTTTTTTTTTCTTTTGCCTAATATTGTACTGTATCAAGTAATATATTGTGAAATTTTGTTACAACCCATTTTTCAGCATAAAAACGTTTTCCGAGTCTTGGCAGAAATTCCATGGACCAAATAGAGCGGTGGTCTACAGACTATTGCACTGGTCTGCAGAAGTTTCTTGCCAATTACCAAGAAATTTTCTTCAGAATAATAAATTATATAAGGCATCCATGATGTGTGTGATCTTCATCTGAAATTTAATAGAGACAATGGCAGTCAAAATTATCTGATGAATAGTGAAAGGTGGCTTTTCTCTCAATAACACTTCCAAGAAATTTTCACACATTGAAATCNGTTGATCACTGCTGCCCCTAAAATTAATTAAAGAAATAAACATGTGTCACTTCAATGGTTACAATCTTCACAGATGCATCAAGAAATTGTCTCTGAAAAATCCGTGGTATTTGCTATACTGTAGTTGCTTTTTTTTTCTTTTGCCTAATATTGTACTGTATCAAGTAATATATTGTGAAATTTTGTTACAACCCATTTTTCAGCATAAAAACGTTTTCCGAGTCTTGGCAGAAATTCCATGGACCAAATAGAGCGGTGGTCTACAGACTATTGCACTGGTCTGCAGAAGTTTCTTGCCAATTACCAAGAAATTTTCTTCAGAATAATAAATTATATAAGGCATCCATGATGTGTGTGATCTTCATCTGAAATTTAATAGAGACAATGGCAGTCAAAATTATCTGATGAATAGTGAAAGGTGGCTTTTCTCTCAATAACACTTCCAAGAAATTTTCACACATTGAAATCAGTTATTTCAAACATTCTTTCTGTGAGGAACCTTTCTTGAAGCACAGCTTTTTATTTTTGAAGACATTCCACTGTATAGCTGCTTCATTGGTTCTTAACTTGATTTCTGCAATAAAAGTTTCGGTTGGAGTTCTTTTTGGGAGGTATATTTTAAACATTTCTGGTGGACTGGAAAAAATGTATGGAACTTTGTTAGTCTGCAAAACATTTTCTTGATGATCTGCAAACAATTTTATTGATGGTCTACAAGCCCAAAAAATCATTGGAGAACACTGATGTAGACTGTAGAGCAGACATTGAAACAATCTAATTATAAAAAACTTGAAAATTTCTGTATGAAGAACTTCTCTGGAGTTCAAAAATTTTTTGTAACAAGATTCCACTGAATTCCAGCACAAGTTTTCACTGTCTCCTCTGCTCATCAAGTTGACATTAATTGTTACATGAATTTATGCATGAAATTTTATAAGAAGCACAGTAACTCAGAAATCGATTTAAAGGATTTTGTGTGTGTCTCACCTCTGTGATAAACTCTGCTGGGTCTGGAGAAGATGGACGTGAGACTCACGTCTCCAAAGGTGTCAACAGTTTCTGCCATGGCCATTGCATCTATGTCGTAATCATACCCAATAGCTCGATTCACGCGATGAGCAACTAAAGTTTCCAGGGATCTTTCTTCGGGAAGCGCCTGAAAAAAAATGCAAAATTTCAAGAATAATTATGGAAAAATTATGCTATTTGCGTGGGAATGAGAACATATATTTTTTGGGCGGTATACAAGGGTTGGTTCTCAAGTATTGAGACTTCTTCAAATATATCCAAGGGACTGAAGGGAGTTTCAAAATTAAATTTGTTCATTTATTCTCATCGCCCCATAATTTGGCAACACTTGTTCAGTATATTCTCCGCTGATTTCAGTGCGATAAATCGAACCATCAAAACAGTGCCAAACATTGAGATCAGTTATATATACTGTAGTTGATCATATGGACCTTTTGACTTATTATTTTAGCTAACTGTCCCCGACACAAGAATGACCTGAAAAGAATCAATTTTGAGGATTACAGGGACAGCCTCATTTCCGCAGTCAAAGATCCCCTTAATCAATTACGAAAACTCAATTTCCGGCACTGTTTTGATTGTTGGATTTATCGCATGAAAGAAATGCATTGAAATCGGCGAAGAGTATGTTGAACAGCTCAGATGAAGCGTTAGCCAAATTATAAGGCTCCGCAAGTTTAAAAAAAATTGAATTGTTTAAACTCCGTTGAAGCTTTTTCAAAAAGTTTCAAACACATGAACCGACCCTCGTATACTTCATTCAGTTATTTTAGGCAAAAAGAATCGTTATTCATATACCTGATCAATGACGAGAGCGGAGAAAAAAGTGGTGAGTCCCTCGTTCATCCAGATGTCGTCCCACCATCGCATTGTCACCAGGTTCCCGAACCACATGTGCACGTCTTCGTGGACGATCATTTCAAGCGAGAACTGTTTCCACACTTCATCGTCGGGTTCTGGCAAAACCAGTATTTCTTCCCTGAGTAAAATTAACCAGACACGTATATGAGAGGGAGATTCTGCGCTTTATCTCTGCTATAAAAAAAAGTGGAAACTTCATGATATTGAGTCGTTATACTGTATAATGTACCCGTATGTGATGAGTCCGTAGTTCTCCATTCCACTGCGTTGCTGCGCGATTCCGATGTGATCCAATTTCGGAAGGAAATACGGCAAGCCCAGCAACTTTTCGCATTCCGATAATATTTTTGAAATAATCTGAAATTTTTGCATAATCAATTGTTTCAGTTACTCAACATTTTAAGCAGGAAAATGGCTGAAGCGTGGCGTGTTACTGAATTCATCGCGACAAAACAAACGCTAAGCAATTGAATCGCGTGTAACGGATTANAGCTCCGGTCGGTTGGAATTGAGTTCGCAAGTGGTATCTGAGGAAAGACGAAAATGAAATATTATTCATACCTGAAGAAAATGATGTAGAGTTGTAGAGAAAATAAAAGTCAATTTCTAAAGTTCTTCTACATCAAATCAATGCCCTGAAAACTCCAGTGTGGCCTATATTCAAATTCTTTGAGTACAGCACTGAGGCCCCAAGATGTGGACATAATTGGTGCATCAAGAGTGTCCTGATGTTGGAATGTCCCAAAGTCTTATCTCATTTTTTCCTTAGACTTCAATGCTAATTTATTTAATTGGTTCCCATTTTTGTCAAAAACTAGAAATAAGTCCTCATAAAATTTAATAAAAATCGATTCCTCAATTTCACTTGAAAACAACAGTGCAGAGCAAAACCACATAGAATCTGATCTTTTGGTATCAAAAGGAGATCAAAAAGCAAAGAAAAAGAATAAAGTCTTGGTAGAACATATTACAGAGAAAATAAAAATGAAAAAGAAGCACAAAATCAGTTTGCTTTTGATGATGAATTAGAGTGCATTTACTTGAATTATTTTTTAAAAATTGTTGTGAATGTATATGGCTTGATTGCTTATTCGAAAGATGTCAAAATAAAAAAGAAATAAAATATTTCAATATTTTGGGAAAAATTTTGGAAAAATCTCTCCAACTTGAGCCAATGACTGGATGTTTGGCCTGACTTTCCATATACAGTACATGTATATAACACAAAAATATATTAATTAAAGTCTACTTTGGTTAAAGTTTAAATAGAACATGAAGCTCAAGATTTCTCAAAATGTTGAAAATGTGGTGCCTGAAAATTAATCTTACTTTCCACTTTTTCATTTTATTTTCACAAAAATATTCCTAATTTTTTGCGGAATTCGCAGGTCTTTGAGAATCCTTCCACCTGCAAATTTTGCCTCAAATCTGGATGCAGCCTATATATGCTTTAAAAAATGTGTTGTTCAGAAATACATCAGTTTAAAGTGCGGCCTATAATCTCACTTAATTTGGATAATTTATGCTAGGTGAATTATCTTGCGTGTTTTTTACTCTTAAAAAATTAAATTCAAAGAGATTAATGCGTAACACGGACTCATCACGAAAATTCCTTGATGGACTTCAAAAATCTGTATATTTCAACAAATTATTGGTATTGAGTACACTAGTAAATTTAAAATTTTTGAAGAATAGCCTTGCAATCTGAATCTCTCAAATTTTTGGAATAAAAAAAATTATGGTTAAAACAGACCCCACTGTCACCATTTTTTATGTTTCATAAAATTTGCATTTATTTCAGAAGACAAATCGGAGAAGATTAAACTTGACACATTCTGATAATATTCGCGCATTTTTGTCTGGAAATTTCTTTGCGAGCGAGTCAAATTCGGCATACTGTGTATGAGTAAGTTTTCTCGCAAATTAAAATTTAATTACGCGAACTTTTTGAGTCTTTTCTTCATTGCGGGACGTACATTATTTATTAGAATGATAATAATAATAATAATAATAATAACAATTAATATTACGAGTTCATTTTTACCTGAAAACACCGTCGACATCTCGAAAAACGGCGGACTGGAGTCCCCCGAAATCCTCGCTAATGTTTGACACCCGGCCCCCGAATCTCAGGTCAATCACGTAACTCGATCCAGAGACGAACCCTTGACCCGGGTTCATTTTAATGACCAGCAACTCAAACTGTTCCATCGTCTGTACGCCTTTCACGCCCAGAGTTAGTCCGGAACTCGAGTCGCGGACGATCACGTCTTCGGACCGGATCGTCAGGTTGGACGCGTGAATGATCATCTTTTCGGTCGCCTTGACGCAATTCACGGTGATTTGAGCACTTCCGCGGAAAGTCGTCGGCGGTGTCGATGATTTCGGCGTTGATTCCGTCACGGCTGATGCTGATGGTTCATCGACAGCGATTCGAACATCGTAGAATGCTGGCCGGAAGTTGGGCGGAAGTCGGAAGCCCTGCTGCTGATGTGCGTGTGCTGATAATGCGAGGCGAAGGAATAATGCGATGATGATGATCACCGGGATTCTCGCCGGTGTCATTGACATAGTAACGGATTTTTTGTGTGTTATTCTGAAATCTTTGGAAGTTGAGATCTGTCGAAAGAAAATACAGAACACACGATATTCACCGACGATGTTTGAGATTTTTCGAGAATTTTTTTTGGAAGGTTAAATTATTTTTTGTGGAAAATCTTTTGTCACAGACTCGTGATTTATTCGCGCAAAATCGTTCCGGTTTCTTTTTTTTTTTTTACCCCCATTCAAGAACAGTCTTTCCTGTCTTTTGTTAAGAAACCATCAAGACAGATATAAATTATTTAGAATTTTCACGTGTGAGAACAGCACTCATTTTCAAAATTATTTCCAAGCCATGATGAGAGATTTTACACTCACATCACATTCAAATATTCAATATACTATTTTTGAAAAATCACACTTGTGCTTGTGTAATGGAGAAAGTGACTTGTGTAAAAAATATGCATATAAATATGTTATGTTTCAAATAACATGTTTACCCTTAAACAATATTAAAATGCTGCAAGTTTTGAGTTCAAGCTTGGGAGGTGTTTTTTTAATCATGGCAAAGGTGAAAAGAATAATGCAGTACATTGTAGGTTTTTCCTAATCCTGAAAATGTTTGAATTCCTGGAAGTCAAGAGCTGAAAATTATTAGGATTAATTATAGATTAAACTCAAATCAATTTTAAATTAAAAAATTTACACGAATATTAAAAAAAAAGTTTTTATGCTCATTTTGCGGATGTCTGGAAATATTTTTTAAAAATTAAAGCTCTGTGATAACGCAACAAAAAATTGCACAATGAAATGCAAGCAAAAATGAATTATTTTAATTTAAAATAGGTTGCACGTGAATGTTAGGAATCTTCGGACTCCGTTTTCGCCCTATTATTTCGATTGTTTGCATCCCGCTGAAATGTTCCAGGCATATGCACATGAACTTCGAAAAAAATATTGAAGTTAACTGGACCATTATTACAACACTTCGTAATTGACATAAACCCACACACGCATTCCGAATCTCAGTTGCATAAATTATCTCGCCACTCTCACTCACAATATTTCACTTCAACACCATGCTGGAAACGAGAAAAAAACCTCATGCATTGTATTTTTTCTCTCCCTAATTTCTATAAGAAACTGAAACTTATTGCACAGAAGCCAACAAGAAAACGCAATAATTAGTGACAGAAATTTTTTTTTTTTTCAGTGGGCCAGGACGATGTGAACGACGCGAGAACGAACCCAGGGCACTGATCCCGTGTGTGCCCCCCAAAGCAGCGCTTCTTGGCGCGTTGATGACGATTCCGTGGTCTTCCGTTTCTCCTTCTTATCCTTCTTCTTCTTCTGTATTCCCACAGAAATCCCCCCAAGAAGAAACGAGAAAGAAGGAGTGACTGACGGAATGTAAAGAAAAACGAAAGCCGACGATATATGGTTCCTGAGCGAGAGTTTCAAAGAAGGAGCGCAAGTTTCTAACGCTTGGGCGATCGACGGTGGAAAAAGCCCACCGCGCCCTTGGCTTTTATTGTTCGCTCATTTATTTAGAAGCGTATATATGAAACAAAACAAAACGCTGAAAAGTGGAACATTGTCCATTCCTTGAACCGAAAAGGGGGACTTACTGGGAAAACTTTTATTATTACTATATTCCCTATAGCTGTTGACAAGAAAAAAGGAGGAGCTAGAGAGAAAAATAGGGCGACGACGGGAGCTTCTTCAGAAAGCCCCAGCCTGCTGATGAGGAAACAGCTTTCGCTTTTGCGCTGGTCGCCCCACTTTTTCCTTGTGGCTGTGAAGCGTTTCTTGATTATTATTTTTTACTTTTTTCATTCCTTTATATATACGTGTTATATAGATGTTTCATACTGTCTTGAGCATGAGTCTGCTTTTGGATTTTATTACCGTATTTACTTGAGTACCACACGCCCTTGATTAAGGCGCGCACAGGGGTTTTTCAGTTGGAAATTTTGCAAAAATCTTATCCCGGAGTAAGACGCACACCCCAATTTTTAGTGAATCTAAAACCATAAAATTTTGAAAATAAAAACAAAAAAGTTGACTTTAGGCATGAATTGAACAAAAATCTGATCAATTTTCAAGTTTTTCAATACAAAAGTGTTTTCTTGTTATATTTGTTCCAAATTTCACCATTATAATTAAGTATAATGCACACATAACTTCCTAAAACTTCTTGAAAATTTTGTACCTGCTTATGACTCGTACCCCCTTTTTTACTTCTGAAATTTGGGAAAAAAGGTGAGTGTGGTACTTGAGTAAATACGGTATCATTGAAGGATGCATATATACAGGTGATGGTACCTCACAATTTGACCATCCTGCAATTTGATGGCCAAATTTGCAGGGAGGTTGACTTCCAATTCAACCCTTGCCCTGCAGTTTGACCTGCTTTGGCCCACTTTTTTGTGTTTTTGTTCTTATATTTTTGAATTTCACAGTGTCTTGCAATTCAACCACTTTGTAATTCAACCCCAGTTTGGCAATGGATTAGGGTCAAATTGTGAAGTACCACCTGTACAGTCAAACCCCAATTTAGTGCCACTGCTTGTCCTGGCACATTTTGTGTCACTAAGCAAGGCCAGCACTGAATGGAGGGTATTTTTGTGAGAGAGAGAGAGAGGTCCAGTTCATGGTTTCCATCATGGGAAAAATAAGCTTGTTTTCAGAAATGTTAGGTTAGTTTCAGGGTGCTTTGAGAAAAAGTCAAAATAAATAATTTAAAGCTCAAAGGTACTTTTTAATCATTTATTTCAAAATATGCATAAAGGCAGAATGTATTAGATTTTTAATCATGTGGCATCTAGTGAAAGATCATATAGCTGTTCCTCAAATATTTTTTGCGCATTTGAGTTAGTTTATATGAAGTGCCATCCCATCATGAAGGAATCACCAATGTTTCCACAAAAGCTTCAACTTTTTTTTTTCAATGATGGAGGGTAGCATGCAACAAAAATAAGTTTCAGTAATGAAAATTCAAAAATAGATTTTTGACGTTTATCCTGAGTCTTATGTCAGCAGGGGGATGTGATTCTTGGTCAAAAGTCTTATAATTCAGTGATATCTTTTGAAAAATTCCAAAGTTTACTTCAATTTCTGCCCATTTTTTAAAAATCATGACAAAGGTTTCTTATGCCACTAAGTGATTTGGCACTGAATTGAGGTTTTCCTGAAGAACATAAGGGAGCTAGGTTTTTACCGAGAAAATGTGTGGCATTATCCAAGGGTCAAGGTGGCACTTATAATTGGGGCACTAAAGCAAGAGTTAACTGTAAATGGCTCTGTGGGGTTTGGGATTTGTTGCTGGGCTCTGTGTGGCATGAACCCCACAGCACAGGATAGTTAATACTCAGTTTTACTTGGCATCTCATCCTTGCAAGCATATTTGTGTCTTTGACTTTAGATCTAGAAAACGTACTCTTATGCTGTTAAAAAAACTGTTGAAAAAAACATAGTGAGGTTTTAATATCCTCTCCCTTCCCAAAATTTCATACTTCAGTAAACCTGTGTATTGTCTTTGACATGAATTACTTGGTCAATCACATCAGGCTTTACAAATATTACGTCTTCAAACTCATCATTTTTTGCAGGCCGTCTATTGAAAATATCAACAAATGAATGACAAAAAGCATCAAGACAGAATCTCATCTTCACCTTTGAACTGCTTTTATACTTCTTTGAAATCTAGTATAGAGTAGAAAATACTGAGTTGCTTGTTGGTATTAATGAATAATACATGTTTAGAGATTTCATCAGAAGTCTCTGATTCATCCTTCGTTTTTTTTGGCGTTTTAATTTCTCTAAAAATCATTCCAAAAAAGCACAATTTCCAATGCCATTAAGTATAAATATTGCACAGTATCCTTGATGTATCCACATACAGTAATGAGGTTGTGTGCATCTAAAAGAGAAAGTCAGATGAAATTTGCATTGCATTATATAGGTGTAATTCTTTCCTTCTTGAATAAAAATAAATGAATCTCATATAAAAATGTTTCATTTGAAAAAAATGAAGCTTAATAGAGCACTCCTGAAATCCTTTATATTTCAAAAATTGTTGAAAGTAGCATTTTCCATGCAAACAAAAAATTCAAATACTGTATGCCAAGAGACATGGCAAACATTTCCAAGACGTTTTCAGAGACACAACAGGCTTATTCAGCAAATAAAAATGAAAATAGAAAAAAATCTATGCTGGTTTACTTTTCTTCACCTCATGTGTATGCTGAGGTTTTTAATGCATTTGATGAATGTTGGTGATGATTTCATCTGTAAATAAATAAGATTAACATTACCTTGATATAAAGCTTGATTCCATTCTTGTTTTAAAAAAATGATACTGTAGAATTGTATTACTATGATTTTTCTGGATCCATTTGGACAAAAAAATCCTCTTTATAGCAGAACATTTGTTATACAGGTGGTACCTTGAAATTTGACCTCTTGCAATTCAATTGTCCCACAATTTCATGGTCAAATTTGCAGGGAGTTTGTTTTGGTATGTGACCATTGCGCCACAATTTGACCTGCTTTGGGCCTTTGGCCCCTTTTTTGAATTTTTGTACTGATATTTTTGAATTTCACAGTGTCTCAAAATTCAACCCTATTTTGACAACAGATTAGGGTTGAATTGCAAGGTACCTCCTGTACAGCATTGAAACTCAAATAACATGGCAATCATAATCTTAAACAAGCCTAGAAATAATTGGACAGTTAAAAAAAAAAATTCATTGCAAGAAGATTTGTCTCAACAAGATGCTAGGTGCCATGAAAAATGGGTCACATTGAGACTCGAAGAACATTACGATTAAATAACTGCAGACATAAAAAACTAGTTATAAACTAGTCTTTGTTACATTACAGAGGGGTTTCAAATAAATCAACTGTATACGACCGGTCTTCATTTTTGGATACACTGAAAAAAAAAAACAGGGAAAAATCGTCTCTCGTCGGCAGTTTTATCTTGCATGCTTTTCGGGATCACCCTCATTTCACTGCGGATGCAGGAAATGGCCTCCGTCAATAGCAGTTGCAAACATGTCTTCATAGATGTCGCCGTTCGCACCGTCCTCGTGGTCACCACCAGCAGCAGCAGCAGCAATGCACGACATTCCGAAGTGCTGGTGTCTCAAGGAAAAAAAACCATCATCATCATCAGCAACAGCACTGGTCTGTCCATCCACGATGTGTTCCTCTTTGAAAAATATATCCTGGGCTGAACGACCATCGCCTTCATCGAAATCGGTGCTGCCGAAACACAGGTCATCTTGCTGCTGCTGATGATGATGACACGACGAACCAGTGTCGTTTGACTTATTGATAATGGCCGTGATGCTGTTGCTGATACTATTAGGAACCATTGATTGGTCACAAATGATGCTAGTGTCATCGATGTCGTCATCGTCGTCGTCGTCGTCGTCGTCGATGATTGTTGGTGCAGTGATGGTGCTGTTGGTTGTGATGGTTGGTGTCGTCACGGCTGTTGCGTTATTCTGACGCGCTGCTGCCGCCCGGCCTCGCTTGGTGCGTTTCCATTTCATTCGCCGGTTTTGGAACCAAACTTTCACCTGTGCGAAAAAAATAAATAACATTTCTAAACACAGCACAATCATATTTTTTTAGTCATCTTTGCTTTTAGTAACTCGCAAACCCCCCAAAATTGACCTAATCCAAAGATTCTTCAAAGTTTGAAATAAACAGTAACAAAATTGTTACAGTATTGGCACTGTAATTTTTTTAATTATTCCACTTTTTGCTAAGAGAGAGAGAGAGAGAGAGAGAGAGAGAGAGAGAGAGAGAGAGAGAATTTTTGGGGCGAAATTATTCTTAGAAAGCTCGTCGACAGCATGAAGGAATCCTGGTGGCAAAATAACTTTTTGACAAACATCAATATTCATTATAGAACCAGTAATTTTTATAAAAATGGAAACTTGAATAAAGTTTGAGCAATATGTTTCATTCAGCACAATTCTTAATTTGAATCAGCAAAAAGTGGAATAATTAAAAAAATTACAGTGCCAATACTGTAACAATTTTGTTACTGTTTATTTCAAACTTTGAAGAATCTTTGGATTAGGTCAATTTTGGGGGGTTTTCCATTGTTTCTGCCACAATTGTTGGAATGTTAGGATAACAGATGAAGATTAGACTTCACTGCTAATTTTAAAAAATCAATTACACTGAAAAAAAATTTCACGCAGACTGGCAAAAAACTTCTGTGGACTGACTCCAGTCCACAGATCACAGGTTGGTAACACTGATGTTGCAAATTTAAATGGTGAAGCTCTAATTTGTCATAACTAGTTCTAAAGAATGAGAATTGGCACTTCTCCAAAAACTTGTCCTTGCTCTTCTTTGTGAGTTCAGGGTGCAACTCCAATTCTCATGCCTATTCTCAAACCTCCTAGGTTTGCATCATGACTATATTTTGAGAAAATCAATCAAAGACCATCTTCTAATACCTTTCCTTTATCCTTGAAGGATAGTTTTCCTGATTCCTTCTTTTCCATACCAATGAGATTGAAATTTTGACTTTCCTGTGTTTTGCTCTTAAGGCTTGCAAAAACTCTAAGTGTATTTAATTTGAAAGATTGAATTATACCAATGTTAATATAGGGTGAAATTAACCCTGGATGTAGCCCGGCCAAGTTCTCACGTTTTCATTAAAAAATTATTAAATTCTTACCTAAATTCTCAACTACTGATCTACACTCTGTATATACAGTGAGACCCCCACATGCAGACACCTTGACCTGCAGACAATTCAACATAGGGACACTTATTTTCCCATGAAAAATTATTAAAAAAGGCCCAACATGAGTACACTGACTCAACATAGGGACATTTTTTAGAAAATTGCAAATACATTACAGGCCAAATTACAAAAAAAACAGATATTCCCAACCCTAAAATTGATAAGTTAAAAGTTCTTGTGCATTTCCCTCACCAATTTTCCATCCATTTAGCTAATTAAAAAAATTACCTCCAGCAGAAAAGGACTTCCTTCTCTCTTTTTCACTTGAATATTATTTTTACAGAGAATGCCAACATTTCTATGAAATTATGGCATGTATTTTGTACAGAAAATACCAATTAAAAATTATATAATGTAAGTCTAAGGGAAAATGAGACTTAACAAAGGTACATTTTGACTTAGGGACACTCTTGATGCACCAATTACGTCCGCATCTCAGGGTCTCACTGTAATTGCATTCCAGGAAAGTTTTACCTGTCGTTCAGACAGCCCCAAGGCGATAGAGATCTCATATCGCCTCAGTCTGGTCAAATAATTCGAACATCCGAATTCCCGTTCCAGCTCTTGGATCTGCGTTTTCGTGAACGCAGTACGCTCTTTCCTCGCCTTTCCGGTGCTGCCTTGCTGTTTGTCTCGTCCTTCCATACCATCGGGCAGCAAATTCTGCTGATGATTATGATCAGCATTCGCCGGGATCATTGCCGACGACGACGACGATCCGAATCGCGTTTGCGGCGAGGAACCATCGCAGTAGTAGTAGTAGTAATCGTCGCTTGACCTGGATGGCGATGATGACGACGACGACGATGATGAGTTGGCTTCGTCACTGACGCAGTCGGATAGAAGAGAGAAATTGACTGTAGATGGTTGATGGTCTGCCAGCAAAGACGAGGTTCTGATGACGAGTGATTCTGATGCGCTGGGGATGCGATTTTGATGCGGATTTGTTATCGTTGGAAAAGGGGGTGGAGCGGAATCGAGGTGGCTGAATTGATGTGCGGCCATCGCACAGTGCGAGAGCTGCGGAGAGAATAGATAGGTGTCGCTGTAATTCTGAGGGTAATATTAACCCCTTTGGCAGCGGTACCGGGATATTTTAATTGCAGGAATTTATCACTAGAGGCGTTTAAGTTTAAGAATACTGAACTGTCAAATTTAGCTCAAGTTGGGATTCATCCATCTTTTTTTTTTTATCTGCACAAAAAAGTTTTGGGAGAGCCAAAAAAAAAAAAATACATCTCCCAAGGCTGGGGTTTTTCAACCTTCAGCCATCTTTGGTGGGTCTGCTGGATGTTGCCAGTTTCCCCCCCCCCCCCGCCCCCAGGCTTATTGAAATATTTCCCAGCTTAAGCCACTCTGCCCTGATGATCTTTTGATGACCTTTGGTCAAAATTAACCTGGAGAAGAACCCCCTGCGGCTGAAGGATTAAGGAACCACTTCCTACATTCAAAATAGTCCACCAGTTTGTGCATGCAGTACAGTATATCATTTCCAATTGAAGCCAAAGCAGAAAAAAGGAGAGTGTGACTGCTGCAGCCTTTCATCACATTTAGGTTTACACCTACATTTCAGATGCTGAAATTTCTATATGTTTAAAATTTTTTCTGAAAGTAAATTTTAATTGGATATTTTTTACTGACATGTATACAGAGACAATTTTGGATGTTTGGAGCTTTGAGATTTTTAAATGTCTGGATGTAGAATGGCCCAGCTGTTTGGGTTGTCCAGATGTTGAGATCCCGCTGCACTGTCAAATTCCAGTTAAAAAAACTTTTGCCAACCAGTGTTGAAAATCTTTTGGTTAGCAAACCAAACTAAAAGTTGATAAACGTAAATTAACGTTATATTCAGGTAGAAGCAAGAAAACACCTGTCTAAAATTTAAGAACACACAAGGAAAACAGCAGCAGTCTACATGGAGTCACAGCCATATGTTCTAAAAACGAAATTGATTTGAATTCCACAAAAATGGAAGTTCATCTTCAGGAATTCATCTTTATTTAAAACGCAATTTCCTTTAGGATTTTTCAGAAACAAATTTCCTAACATTGACTATGTTCCTCCAGGTTTTTTCTTTCTCTAGTATATGCCTATTGCTTCAGTCAAAAAAGGCAGCAAATATCAATTTAATAATTCAAGTTATTGTTTGTTATTCAAGAATTTGAAGTGTTTAGACCAGTTTTTCTTGTTCTTCAAATTACTACAAAAATGTGCCTCTTCAGAGAAAAACAAAATTGCTGTACAGTACCTTATCGCTGACGGTTTCTCGGACGCAAGAGTTTCTTTCCGTCCCTCTGAAACAGTCAACTGGAAAACGATCCCCATTCCGCCCAGAGAGTGGGAATGAATCAAACACCGGCAACGGGTCCGAGGAATGCACAAACTGGTTGAGCTGAGCAATCGGACTCATTTCGGACGAAGAACAAGATGAATTCCGCGATGACGTTGTCGCAACTGAGTCGTCACACAGTATTTCATTAATTGCTTGATGATGATGATGATGATGATGATATTGATGTCCTAAAAGTGGCGATGGTGTTTCGGTCGATACCATCATCATTTCCTGACCAATGGGGTTTGTTGGGCAAGGCCAGGTATTGTTCGCGATTGGCGGGAAAGGGTCGAATCCGAGGCACGAATCCCGCATTTCATTCTTGATCACGTCCATATTTTGCCAAGCATTTGCGTCGGAAATTTTCGAAAAGAGGACCTGCTGAAATTTCAGAAATTATTCTACTGTAATTTTGAAAGAAAGGATACATGTGACGAAAAATTCAGTAAAACAGATGACAACAATATTCACATGCCCGTCAGTGGAGCAGAATCCTGCTTTGGTTGGGAAAACAGCCAAAAGGCTGGAGTCAGGATTTAAAAATGTATTTTAACGAACATTTCTATAAATCCTCATGTGCAACGCGATTCTGTGGAGCCAATCTAAACGCATACTTTGCATATAATATTTATTTGCAAGTTTAACTTTGAACACGGTGATTTGATGTTCCAGGTTTGTTTGGGAATCTTCCTGAAAAACCCCATATCCTTAAAACCCTTGCTTATTTTTTTTTTTTAATTTTATGAAGCAATAAATGAAGAGTGCAGCTTTTCAAAGTTTGAAAATATATTCTCAAATTTTATTCCGCCATGGAATCGTGAAAATTAGCCACGTTCCGCAAATTTTTCACGTCAGTATTTCAAATTGGCTTGTCTCTTTTTTACAAGTAAATAATTTATTCACAAATTGAGAGGAATATTCTCACGGAGGTCGGATTTTAACCAATAATTGAATGTCTAGAAACAAAGGATTGGGAAATACAGTACTCGAAAGTTATTTGCATTATAGTATTTCTTTTAAGAAAAACGCAAGGGATGTTCTCCTAAATTTTACTCTCGGATGATGCGTTGATTCAATAATTGGGTCGTTTATTTTTTTACTTTAATAAACCTGGCGATTCCTCAGATTTCAAACTGCAAAATGGCTGAAAATTTTCAACGAATCGACGCTATTTCAAATTTTGATGCATAGTATTACGTTTTTGTCTTCGCCTTCGCTAAACTTTTTTGATTACTGCAATACGATCGATCGTGGACCCTGCAGAAATTACAGCATAGGATTTTCTCGGATATCGTTGGCCCTCATATTCTCTTTGTGAAATTCCCAAGACATTCACAAAGAAATATTCGCGATATGAATATTGGGTACTGTACAATATTTCAATAGTCACGAAGAACATTTTCAAGACTCTATTTGCACTATATACGAAAATCTTCCACACATGAGTACACCTCATTCGACCGCGGAAAATTGCAGGACTGATGCGCAGAAAACGCTGCGCAAAAGGCGTCTCCAAGAGGGTCTCGTTGAGGACCTTTGCCATACGGTTTCAGTTTTCGTTCAGCCACGCCCATCACACCGAAAAGAGGAGGGAACTGCTGATGTCTCAACGACGTCATTGGTTGTTGGGCGGAACGCAGAGGCGTTGACACAACCCAAAAGGCGGGGACCTAATTCTTGCTTCACTCACGGAGTATTTCTTTTTTTTAATTGTTTCAATGATGTGGATTAGGAGAGGCTCATCTATTCATTATTTTCCGCCAAACGAGCTACTGTAGTAGACAATATACGATTATTGTTTATGTATACGGTACTTTGAATCTACGTTTGGGAGCATTGAGACATCCAGTACTTCAATATTTTTTACATTTTAATTTGAAAGATTTTTCATCAGCAAATACAGCTGCTTATCACGATTTTCCCCCCGTTTATAGTCCATTTCCTTTCATCAAAAATAAATTGTATGCTAAATTCAAAATTAATGCAGTATTTTTGGGAGTGATGATTGTTGATATACTGTAATTCGTTTTGGCGCAGTCAATTTTAAATATTTTTAAATTGTGATAAGACTCAGAATATCTTTCATTACATCAGGAAAAGGAGCATTTATTTTGATAGGAGCAGCTGTGGAACACATATACCTATAATCCCTCAGAAATACAGTTGAACCTTAAAAACTGGAACCTCTGCTTGGATCAAATACCTGCTTAAATCATATAGAATGGAGTTGGAATTTTTTCAGGCCCCCATCTGAATCCCCTTAGAAACAATACATTAAAAACCTTCTTAATAAAGTCAAAGCTTTTTCCCCTCAAACCTGCACAAGTCAAATTTTCTGTGGCTAGTTTGCTATCATTTCTTGACATAAGAACTAAAAGCATTAAAAACATAAATTGATGTGTTTTTAAAGGAAGTGAAATAATTCATAGGGCAAATGAACCCCTGCCTCCAAGTTCAGCATCCTTGCAACTCATTTAAGAAGCTATTTAAGCCCCAGAATATCACCATTTACAATTTTGGACAATTCTTCTACGTTTCCAAGAACAAAGGGGCATTGTTTTGTTGCTCAAACCTCTACAATTCAAAACCTCATGAAGTCAAAACCTTTATAAGTTGAATTTTTTTGCTGGTCCCTTGAAAGTTGACTTAGAGAGGTTCAACTGTACAATACAATACTTTGAAATCTTTTTACAATGGATGTCAATATGGCAAATTATTGCTTGCAAAAAATTAGTTTCTTAGGTTCTTGTCCAATACCAACAACATTCTTTAAATTTCTTAGCAATTTTTAAAAAAATGAAGCTACTTTGAATGGCTTTATTGCAAGAAGATTTTACATCATTCAAGTCAGAAATTACAGAAAACATTAAAATTGTTGATCATGGTTTGCTCTTGTTTGGATTTTTGGAGTTATCTTCTCACATGTTAAATCTTTCATTTTGTTAAAAAAAACTATAATTCATTTACGCCTGACCTGTGTTTATTTAATGGAATTCTCTGTAAAAACATGAAACGTTCTTCCTTACTATACATGGAATTTTTGCAATGGGTGAATTGGAAAATCAGCATGGGGAATCTTTGCTATAAGAGGTCAAATTTGTTGAGAGATTGACTCTCAATTCAACCCCTGCCTTGCAATTTGATCTGTGGACAGACATGAAAAGTCAAATGCCATGTAAAAAGACATGCCATTTGAAATTTTCTTGCAATTTGACCACTTTACACTTTGACCATAGTCCAGCAATAAATTAGGGTCAAATTTTGAAATACCACCTGTATATTAAATCAATAAACCCCTCATTTCAAGCAGCTGAATTTCTTGCCTATTAAAGTCCATTTGGATAGTTTGTCACATGAGCAATCTGGTAATAAAACAAATTTTTGGACGGCATACACCCAATTATTTTTCAAAGTTACCGTACATGCTTCAATAGTTTTACTTTTGTGTAAAAAAAAAAGTGGTTTCATGAGAAAACAATTTGTTGGGTGAGTCCCTTTTTCTTCTGTTGACATCATTTCGTGATGCGGATTTTTCTCTTTCCGAGTAATTTAATATACAGTATGTGGAGACTTTTATGTCAAATATTTTGAACACTTTTTTGTGTATCTTTTTCCGCGGCGTAGATTCAAATCCCTGTGGATTCCGGGGGTCTTGCGTCTCTTTTTTCTTTTCTTTTTGCTTTCTTTCTTTCTTTGGCTGCTATTCTTCTCCGGGGTTTTGAAAAATAAAAACGCCTGTCACTGAGACCATTGGAAGGACTGCTGTTGGATGAGCTCATGAGCCTCGGCGACGGAAAGCTGGCGCCCATTCATCACTGCGGCGCAGGAGCAGCCGACGGTTTTCGTGTTTGCACAGAAAACACGTGCACAAGTGCCTGGATCTTGGTACCCGGGTTGTCGTCGTCGTCCCTGATTTATATACACACACTCACGTACTCACACATGTACACGAGCATGTGTGTTGGTTGGTTGGTTGGTTGGTTGGAGGGCAGCACACTAGCGAAACCATGCACTTCTTGTTGGGCTCTTTTTTCCCGTGTTTGTGTGTGTGTGTGTGTGAATGTGTGTGGTGGCATAAAAAAAAGTTCTGCTGGTTTGGGAACTTAAAATACGCCTGTCCTCGTTGTTGATGTCGGGTTTTTCTTTTCTTAACCTTTTTTCGATGCTGGTTTCAGTTACAGTAAAATCTCATTACAATAACTCATCCTGGGGACCTGAGAAAAACTTGTTAAAATGTAAATTTTGTTTATCAAGATGATTGATTTTTAGCACATTCCACACTGCAATTTTATAGGAGATGGGGAATACATACAGTACTGTAAAATGCTTCTAAAACAGATAATTCAAGACCTAATATAATTAATGAGTACAGTACTTCTGATGAAATGAAGAGAAATTCTTTTATGAAAATAGTAGTCTATTTTAAATTAACTAACCTTTGCATTAAATTATTGCTTGTCATGACAAATAAAATAAAACAAAATTACATACGGTAAAAATATTGCACTTCTTTCTAAATTAACTTATTCACTCAAGGCTCTTTCCAACTCAGACATTATTCTGACATACTGTTTATTTGAAAAAAAGGCATATACAGTAAATTGTAAAATGGACGAGCTAAAGAATTTCCAAAAATATGTCCTGTTGTGTATTTTTTCAACACCAAGTTTTCTTTACATGAAAATTCATTTTTTTATGAAGTTGTCCAACCGATGAATTAATTCAAGAAATAATAATTAAACAAATTGACACTAAGCTTGGCTGAAAAAGTTGACTGTTGATTTTGGAACATCTGGAACTCATTATAGCAAATATGCTGTAGTATATCAGTGTTCACAAACCTTTTTTGGTATGCAGACTGGATAATTTCCATAAATGTTTTTTGCAGACCAGCAAATTCCCAAAAAAAAATTCTGTGGACCAGCAAAGTTTCATAAAAGTATTACAGACTTTGAAAAATTGTGCTTGATAGAGTTTATGGCAGGCATAAAAACGTTTCTGCTTCTTGCAAAAATCAAGTTTAGCACCTATATGAAGCAGCTATAGCTGAATGTGATGAAAAAAATTAGAAACGTGGGCTTCCAGAAAGGTTTCTTAGAAATAAAAATTCAAATAATTCATTTCAGTGGGTAAAAATGTGTCAGCAGTGTTATTAGAAGAGCCAACTTATATTTTTCATCAAATGATTTCAACTGCCATTGTCTTTCCAAAGTTTTAGATAATGATAACAGAGTTCATCCCTATTTAAAAAAAAATATTGTATGCTGAAAATTCCCCGCAGATCAGCAAACAACTTCTGCGGACCAGCACCAGTCCGCGGACCACGGGTTAGGGAACACTGCTTTACACTACTGTAGAATTTGTTATTTCAAGATATTTCGAAATTAATTTAAAATTGTTTCCACCTATACACCTTTATACAGTATATACACCTTTATACAGTACTGTAATTAGCGTAATTGATTGTCATTGCAGAATGTAATTTAAATTTAATTTGGCACAAATAAAGTTCATTGCACGAAGCATTCGCGTTGTGTTGTAAGACCAAAAAAAAAACAAAGGCCTGGTCTTTCAAGTCAAAATTCAGGGATATATATACTGTACTCGAAATCGGCAGGGAGATTATTGTGGCAAACAGCAAAACAGGAAGCGACCAAGACTCAATTTTCGTTTTCTTCTTCTTCTTCCTGCGGTCGGAAGGAATTAAACCGGCGCCACGCTGTCTCCTCTGCTGCCATCAGCAGAAACCCACCATTATACTACAGTACCACCGTCGCCGCCGTCGTCGCCGCCGCCACTTTTGCCACCGTCGGCCCGACAAAGCGTGCCGACGTCAAAGGGAAAAGATGGACACGACATCGGCACTTCCCGCGACACACCAGGGGGGGTTTACGTGGCCACAACAAACGGCCGAAAGCACCACCAACGAAGAAACGAGTATATAGTGTAGTACCCCCCTTTTAAACCCCAATCTTCGCTCTTGCGTAGAGTTAATGGCAATATGTCAACCCGGTGGGTGCCTTGGTGCTGGGAAACCGAACCCCACCTCTGCAACCCCAATCGAGGCGGTAAAGGGGAGGTTCAGGGTGGGCTTTCCGTCAGTATATATCAGGCGTCTTCCCAGTTGTGGGATGAAAAATCTTGACATTTCAGCCTAATTCTTTGAAAACTGCAGCAGAAAAAGATGATACTCCATTTAAAAATTTTAATTTGAACCTCAAAAACTCTATATACACCCTATATAACCTCAAACGTTAAATATTCAACAGGATATTAAATAACTAACCCCCAGGCAAGGGCACCGTTAGCCTGGGGAAGGTTACTACTTACCTAACTGAATTCTGTTCACGCACACACATTACTAGCACTGATTTTGAAATTCATGGCTTTTTGTCTATAAATACTAAAACAGTTGAACTTTGCTAAGTCAAACCTCCCTATAACTCAAAATTTTTTTTAGCCCCTGTCTGGATTCCCTTAGAAACAATGCATTGAAAACCTCCCTAAATTGAAATCTTTTTCCTCTCAAATCTCTGAAAGTCAAATTTTCTGAGGCCTTTTGGTTATTGTTTCCTTAAAATATGAAAGAGAAAATCAAGAAAACAAATGATTTTATGCATCTTGAAATGAAGTGAAAGACTAATTGAACAAATGAACCCCTGCCTCCAAGTTCAGCAATAAGCTGTGAACTCATCAAGAAGCAAGTTTAGGCGCAGAATATCTTCAGCAACAATTTCCAACATTTTTTTACTTTTCCTTGCAGCAAAAATGTTTATTTCCTTTACTCAAAACCTACAAAAATAAAAACCTCCCTAATTCAAAAACCTCTTTCAGTCAAATTTTTTTCCTGGTCCCTAATTCAACTTAGAGTGGTTCAACTGTAAAACTCGCGGATTCCCCTCATGCAAATTAATAAAAATACTATAATATTGTTCAATGTTGTGTCTAGTAAAAAAAAAAAGAAGTTTGCAGTCCCCGTACGTCGTCATCTCTCGTCACCTGGGCCGGCAAAAACAGCGTCGACGCAAATCAACGTCACCGGGTCGCCTGGTGTCACAAAAAAAGAAAGAAGTTGTCATAAATATTATGAAACTAGTCAACAACGACGTCTGATGGTATAAGGTTATACGGTATTGCAAGTGTTTCTCCCCGAGGGTGTTGCTTCATGTGATTTGGTTCCAACCCAAAGTTTATTTCATGCAGATAGAATTTATGGCAGAAACATTCTATGTTTCTACAGCATCAAGAAATGCTAGAACTGAGAATATTTATTCTCAAAAAGCAAGATTCGTCAGTTTCGTTTAATCGGTTACATTTTTATATATTCGTCAATATTGAGCACTCAAGAAGTGACCCGAAAGTTCTTGTCGATATAATTGCTCCTCATTCGGACATCTGAAAATTTTAATTGCACATCATTAGATATAAAAACCTGACGACAGGATTGTCTGTTTTAAAAGAGAACCTCCGAGTATTTTAAAAATAAATGAACATTTCTTGAAAGTTTTTTTTATTATTATATGATCCCTTCGCCAAGGAAGTGAGAAATATCTGTCGCAATATTCGGTTTTCGTGTTTGCAAATTATAGCCCGATGACAGATTAGAAAATCCTAACCAAATATTGAAGAGGTAATTTCAAGAAGAGAAAGTTACATATTTCTTTTTAATTGTTTGCTCAATAGTTTTCCACTTGCTTTTGTTTAATTAGACCAAAGTTTCTTTGAAGTGCACGTTTGAAACTCATTCTTGTTTATGTTTTTTTTTCAAAAGAAATGAATGGATCAAACCTAAACCACAGGGTCTTGACCTAGGAACATTGTTGTAGTTATCACATTTTTGGCATTCAGTGCTGCTAAACTACATTCTTTCAGTGTGTTATATTTTTCTGAGGGAACATAAATTGTCCAAAAATCTGTCAAATGTTTTTCTAATCCAAACTTTGAAGCTATGAGAGTACACTGAGACCCAAGATGCAGACGTAATTGGTGCATCAAGAGTGTCTCTAATTCAAAATGTCCCTAAGTCAAGTCTCATTTTCCCTTAGACTTACATTATATAATTTTTAATTGGTGTTTTATGCACAAAATACTTACCATAATTCCATGAAAATAAACATTGTCTCCCAATTTAAACTGATACAATCAATATATTTTAACACAACATGGACATTTGGGGAATTGAATACTGATACCTCTGTAAAATACGTAGAAATGTTGGCATTCTCTGCAAAAATAAAATTCAAGTGAAAAAGAGAGAAGGAATTCCCTCTATGCTGTAGGTAATTTTTTTAATTAAGCTAAATGGGTGGTAAATTGGTGAGAGACATGTCCAAGAACTTTTCTCACATCAATTTTAGGGTTGAAAATATCTGTGTCTTGTAATTTTATTGGAAACTTTTTTTACAATTTTATTACCAAATGTCCCTATATGTTGAGTCAGTGTCCTCATGTTGGGCCTTTTTGCTCATTTTTTTATGGGAAAATAAGCGTCCCTATGTTGAATTGTTCGCATGTGGGGGTCTAACTGTATATAAGGGCTGAATTTTCGGTTGCTGAACGCACGGTTATAAATGTCTTTAACTCTAAATAAATTATTAATTCCTTGTCTTTGCGACAAGACGGTGAACTTTCGGTTGAAACTTGCACGCAGGAACTTTTCGACAACCCCTGTTCTTTGGAACAGAGGAAAGATTCCCAACAAAAAAAAGATAAAAGAAAGATGAAAATCGTGTTAGTGAGTAGCAGTCGTGGTAGTAAATATTTTGCACATCTGCAGGACGCGTGCGCGGGAGCAAGTCGGTGATCAATGCAGCACGTGCGCGAGGCTGGTTCAGCAAAAATCAGCTCCTTGTCAACTCATTTTTTTTGCATGTTCAAGGATTCTTTTTATTTTGAATAACTTTTTGTACCGTTGCTGAAAAGAAGTTTCCCACGATGTCTGCATTTTTCTCGTGGTAAATAACGGGAATAACTCCGCGGGTTTTACGTAACCCCGTTTTTTTTTCGGACGGGAAAAAAGGAACTCGGTGTATTTTGAACGTCGTGCGGATGAAATACGATAGGGTTTTTTTTAATTTTGAAAATTTTGGATTACAGTACGCGATTACTGTATCTTCGAAATCGATTTTTTTTCGGACGGGAAAAAAGGAACTCGGTGTATTTTGAACGTCGTGCGGATGAAATACGATAGGGTTTTTTTTAATTTTGAAAATTTTGGATTACAGTACGCGATTACTGTATCTTCGAAATCGCTTGTTTGATAAATGCATCGCTGCGAGTATCCGGGGATCTTTTTGTTACTTGAAATCTTCACACAATTTCAATATATGTTCGTGTTAATCTTTCAAATTGTGCGACATTTTAATTTCCAAAATTGCCTTGAGATAAAAATCTTTAAATCTCTGCACAATTTTTCGAATATAACTTTAAACACTACGCAGAGTTAATTCGGAGTAGGCTCAAAAGAGCCTATAAAGCCGGAAAAGTCCTTGTAAGATTATAAAATTTAATATTTTGAAAGCATTTTATAAGTTAGGAAGGTTATTTACAGAGACTCGGGATGATTTTCACAACACTTTTAAGGCAATGAAAAATAAAAATATGAAAAGGTTCGACAACTTTCGGCGATTTTCTAAATCTTCTGAAGGTGTTCGACCTATCGGGAAATGTCATTCTCCTCCAAAAATGGAAGGCTTAAATTTTTTTTTCAACACGTTTCAATTATGTTTAAATATGTTTCCGAGTCCAAGCATTAAATCTTTGAGATTTGGGTACATTTGAAGGAGCCCAAAATCCAAAGTTGCCCGAATGAAAGCGTTGTAAGTTTAGCTTCAAAAGAAAAGTATCTCCAGCAATACTTTTTTTTCTTTATTATATTTTCAATAATTTGTTAAGGGAAAAAAGTGTGTAAATTCTGTAGTAAAATACTGTACTGTACTGTACATGCAAATACGAAATTGAAACACGTCGGAAAGGTCAGAATAAGAATGCAAATTAATCATCTTCGAACGACGCGTGGAGCAGTTTGTTCGCCGGTCGGGGGAACTGCTTCAAGCGCAATTTCCACCGGAACCCGGGCCAATTTCCCTCTGATTGAAATTTGTGATGCGTCTCAATTAAGCCTCATCCGAGTTTTCTCGGATATTTCGGCCTTTTCAGGAACATTCTAATATTTTAAATTATAAAACTTTCGTAAAATATTCAATCCTTCCAATAAATGTGAGACTCGGGATGATTTTCACAACACTTTTAGGGCAATGAAAAATAAAAATATCAAAAGGTTCGACAACTTTCGGCGATTTTCTAAATCTTCTGAAGGTGTTCGACCATCGGGAAATGTCATTCTCCTCCAAAAATGGAAGGCTTAAAATTTTTTAAAAATATGTTTCAATAATGTTTGAATATTTTTCCCAGTCCAAGCATTAAATCTTTGAGATTTGGGTACATTTGAAGGAGCCCAAAAACCAAAGTTGCCCGAATGAAAGCGTTGTAAGTTTAGCTTCAAAAGAAAAGTATCTCCAGCAATACTTTTTTTTCTTTATTATTTTCAATAATTCGTTAAGGGAAAAAAGTACTGTATATACTGTAGTACAATACTGTACTGTACATGCAAACACGAAATTGAAACCGCAGCCTTTCCAGTCTTATTCTTACGTTTAATTAGTAGAAGCTTGCTGCGCACCTCGTCAAACAAGCGGCCAGCCCCCTTGACGAAGTTCGCGTTAAAGGTGGCCTTGGGCCCGGTTAAAGGGAGACCTTCCCCCCGCCGGCCCCACCGAGGGGTTCTTCCACGACAAAGGCGTGAAAGATGAAGACATACAAGACTTGCAACTTTACCTCCAAAGAAAAAAAAATACAAGAGAAGAAAACAAGAAAGAGAGAGTGAGACGCGGTGGAACGCGGATCTGCGGTCGAGTCGCAACGACAAGGGAGATTCCCCACAACTTCCTGTGTCGCGAATATTGACAACAAGGACCAGGCATGCAGCCGCAAAAACGACGCGAAAAAATAAATAAAAATAATATTAGTGTACCCCCTATTCAAACTTGAGAATATTAATTTAGCATTGCTGTGAGATCTGGATGTGGACCGGACACCCCAACGTAAAGACAATTCAACTTGAAAACCCACTTGAAAACCCCAAAAAATCAGGCCTGACATCTGGACATTGGCTCAAATTAGGGACACTTGTTAAAAGTAAACTTTTATATCATTCTATAATATTAAATCTTATTAAAATATCACCCAATAAAGAAAACCTAGGGGGAAAAAGAAATATAATTATATAAAAAATTTCAAAAGCTCTTTAAAAAATGAAAAAGGAATCATAAAAAATAAATTATATTATCATACAGTACTGTATTATACTTTTAAAATAATGATTACCATACACAATTTTCCCAAAAAATTGAAACATTTTATTTCCACACTTTGAACAAACCAAGCTATTTACATTCACAAAAATTGAAAAATATTTCATAATTGAAAGCGCAAGCTGATTTTGTGCTTCTTTTTTCAGAGTTTTTTCTATGATCTGTGCATATTTTAGCAAGACGTATTCTTTATCTTTGCTTTTTGATACCAGAAGATCAGAATCTACTGTATGTGGTTTTGTTCCGCCCTGTTTTTTTCTACAACTTGAAGTTGAGGGAAACAATTTTCATTAATTTTTTGAGGACTTGTTTCTAATGTTTGACAAAAAGGAGAATAAATATAATGCATTAGCATTGAAGTCTAAGGAAAAATGAGACTCAACTTGGGGAAAATCCAACATCAGGACACTCTTGATGCACCAGTTATGTCCACATCTCAAGGTCTCACTGTGTTTGCATATAGCATTCAATTTATTTTTGTGATGCTTGTTTACATGGGGACACATTATATTGCCATTTTCTGTCTTTCCATGAAATGATGCGGAAGAAATCAACTGAAGCATTCCGTGGTATACTGTGTGCGCCTGAGACGAAAGAAGTCAGAGAAAAATTGAAGTGAAACAAATTTTAAAAGTCAAGTTTTGGAACATGTTTTCTGATGGAAGATGATGCTCGGAAATAATGTGGTTTCAGCTGAAATACTGTATACCAAATGATAAATCAGGAGTCATGCAATTTAATATATTATAATTAAATTATAAAGTATTTTGCGTCCCTCAATTTTCTCTTCCCAGTGCTGAAGACAATTTATTTTTGCGAGGCCCCAACATGCATACACCCCAAAACACATAAAATTAGACTCAGGGGCACAGCATGAAACTCAAAAATTTGACCCAACATCTGGACAAAGTCACAATTGATATGGACACTTCAGTACTTCACCAACATTTTTAGACACTTGGAAAATTTTCATTTTTCACAACATTTCTAGTTTAAGACGTATGAAAAGAAAGACACGTCTACTAAAGACATAGAACTTCAACTCTTTGTAATAAAATAAGGTAAAACTCCATGAAAGAGGAACAAACCAAGTTTCGTCTTCCTCTTGGTTCTGAATATATTCCCATTTAAGGGAAAGCATGATCCAACATGCAGACAATAAATGTTCCAAGATATGGAAAAGGTCCAGGAACCAATGATGTCTGCATCTTGGGGCCAGACTGCACAATGGTTTTTGTTCTTGTTGAAATCGAATAATACATATTACCAGCATTCAATTGATCAGTTGTGTAACTACAGTTGAACCTTGATAAGTCAAGCCTCCCCAAGTCTAATACCTCCCTAACATGAATTTTTTTCAAGTCCCTATCTGGATTCTCTTAGAAACAATGCATTAAAACCCCATAACTTGAAGTCTTTTTTGCTCAAATCTCTGAAAGTCAAATTTTTTGAGGCCTTTTGGTTATCATTTCCTTGAAATATGAAAGACAAAATCAATAAAACAATTGATTTTATGCATCTTGAAATGAAGTGTTAACTAATTGAACAAATGAACCCCGGCGTCAATGTTCTACAAGCTGTGAACTCATTAAGAAGCAAGTTTAGGCCCAGAATATCCTCCTTTACAATTTCCCACATTTATTTTTTTTATTTTTCCCTCCAGCAAACATGTTTGTTTCCTTTACTCAAAACCTCCCTAAATCAAAACCTTCCTAAGTCAAATTTGTTCCTGGTCCCAAGAAATTCGACTTAGAGAGGTTCAATGGTACATCATATCCAACGATTCAGGACTGTACAGTATCGATTTTAATATAGTACAGTATTATTTTTTTTTATCTTGCATGCCTCGTCCAACCTGAAATAGGGAAGAAAATCTTTTCTCGCTGCGGGAGGAATTTTCGGGCGAATTTTCGCGGACAGGAGAAAGACGGATCATCGCAGCAGCGTCAGACATGCCGACGCCGCCGCCGCCACTTGATGGCATTTCCAGTCGCGTCTATCGCCGCCAACAGCGACGACCCGCGTGGGTACGTGTCGGGGTAAGGGGGAATATGGGGCTTCTTCTTTCCGCTTCCGATTGTCACTAGGAACAATAAGGCCGACGTCCCCACAGGACGATCCCCCAAGCACCGACAAACAACGGTGTCGACGACTTTCTTCTCACCAGCAGTGTGAGGAGGAAATAATATGTCAATTTTTGTCGTGCTGTGAGAAAATCAGTAAAAAATTATAAGGAACAGGTTTTGAGAAAATTGAAGAAAAGTGTGGCATGGAGCAAAAAAAAATGTGATTAGTTCCAGCAGCTGATTTGTTATCTATAAGTCACAATTTTTCATTTGGGGTTTCAATATGGAGATTCTATCAATTGGTTCCAACATAAAATGAAATTGAGGTTAAGCAAAAAAAATAAAACAGAAAAAGACAAAGAATACGAAGTCCCAGCAGTATATGAAGAATACTGTATAAAAAACCAAACTTCAAAGGGAAATTCAAATTTTGAAATTTCAATTCTCTTTGTGTCTCTTATTTTGCTGCTGCCAATCATTTAAAACAGAAATGTGAAGGGCTTTTTGTCAATAGTGTCTTACATTGGTTCAGGAACAATAAAGAACCACTGTCATTTCCAAGTTTTAAATTTAATTGCTATTTAAAACATAAATAACTGTGGTTCTTTCTCAATGGTGACTGACATTGATTCAGAAAAAAAAACCACTGTCTTTTCCATGTTTTAAATCAGTGGCAGCAGCAATACTAGAAAGACAACTGAGGACATTGAAAATTTTAAATTTCAGCTTTCCTTTGAATTTTGGTGTATATTCCAATTCTGGATTTCCTGTTGAGAGTATAGTGTCATACAATGCTTTATGTTGTTGGATATCTTTGAGAAAGTTTTGAAGAGACCAACAAAATTATTAGACTGACATAGGGAGAAGTTTTGACTTCTGATTTAGGGCTGCTTTTGAAAAACTAGGCTGGTATTGCTTGAGACAAAAAAAATCAAGTTAGGAAGGTTTTCTGCTTAAGGGAGGTACATAAAAAAAAGAGGTCCAAGATGCATTGAACAAGTACAATTAAAATATTTTAGATTTAAAAATTGTCTGGTTTTGCCTGTTTTGCAGTCGATTCCTCAAATCAGGTTTGTTATACAAGATGCTTGCTGAATATCGGGCATTCGGTTGCTCAAAGCCACACTGTTGCATCGAATTCCAACGAACACTCATCATGGAATTCCCTCCCGTTAGTTCTTGCATGAAAAATCATTATGTTTTACACAATGTGCTTCGTACGTCAAATTTGTGTTGCGCAAAACATGATTTTCCCAATGTTAAATTGAAAATTTTTAAATCTGTTCCAGACACTCGGGTAATGTCCGTGATAAACTTTAAAAACTGCGCGTTTTAGCAGCATGCCATTGTGAATTTAATATTGATTTAAAAGGGAGTTTAAACCAAACTTGACAATTTTGATCACTTGACTAAAATTCGCGAATGTTTAGAAATACAAAAGGCAAAGCGAAACGCACGACTTTCCAGTCACAGGGATTAAAATGAATGATGAACCCAACTACCCAGGATTAGTTACACAAGAACAGTTTCCGTTCCACCTTAAAGCTCATCCANACAATTGATATGGACACTTCAGTACTTCACCAACATTTTTAGACACTTGGAAAATTTTCATTTTTCACAACAAAAGATCAAATTCTGCATACTTTTCTTTCTGTGCAGATGATTTCTGTATCTTGAAGTTGAGAAACATTATTTTATTCCATTTTGAGGTACTTTCTCCTTGTTTGGTTCAAAGCAGAAGGAGAACCAATTGAATATATTCCCATTTAAGGGAAAGCATGATCCAGCAGACAATAAATGTTCCAAGATATGGAAAAGGTCCAGGAACCAATTATGTCTGCATCTTGGGGCCACACTGCACAATGGTTAATGTTCTTGTTGAAATCGAATAATACATATTACCAGCATTCAATTGATCAGTTGTGTAACTACAGTTGAACCTTGATAAGTCAAGCCTCCCCAAGTCTAATACCTCCCTAACATGAATTTTTTTTTCAAGTCCCTATCTGGATTCTCTTAGAAACAATGCATTAAAAACCCCATAACTTGAAGTCTTTTTTGCTCAAATCTCTGAAAGTCAAATTTTTTGAGGCCTTTTGGTTATTATTTCCTTGAAATATGAAAGACAAAATCAAGAAAACAATTGATTTTATGCATCTTGAAATGAAGTGTTAACTAATTGAACAAATGAACCCCAGCCTCAAAGTTCTGCAAGCTGTAAACTCATTAAGAAGCAAGTTTAGGCCCAGAATATCCTCCTTTACAATTTCCCACATTTATTTTTTTTATTTTTCCCTCCAGCAAACATGTTTGTTTCCTTTACTCAAAACCTCCCTAAATCAAAACC